>JAZFAV010000009.1:10912500-11165000 GCA_037954035.1 Rosalia funebris
GTGCTGGTATAGCGTTGTGTTATGTGTTGTTTAATAATATACGACCACAAACATTAATACTGACCAACTTTTAAAAATAATACGCCTGTATACATCGCACGTTTTACCACCCAATTGTGTTATTGGGAGATGACTAAAACGACTATAGCTGTTACATATACGTAAAATTAACGTAGCGCAGAGTATTGTATCTACTTAGAAGTAACAATACTTTCATGCGTTTATTCAGTACCAATACCAATTTTTTATCATCTTGATTGTTTGTATAAAGTTATTAAACGTATGAAGATATATAATAAATATATAAGGCTTTCATGTAATAACTATACTAATGGCATATAATAGATATATAGACATTTAATAAATACCTATACTTTCTATATATTCACTGATAAGTTTTTTCACTAGTTTAGATGTATTGCATTTTCATAAAAATAAAATTGGCATATTGCTATGTTTTTTTAACAAATATTTATATATTTATTAAAAAAAAACAAGGAGAAAAACAAAATAGAAAACTAATGTATGTTAGTTTTCTATTTTGTTCAGTTTTCTATCTATAAAATATAGAAAAATATGTAGTAATTATACTGAAATTATGTATATTTTCAATTTATGTCAAACCAATTTCTGAAGTATGATTAAAAAAATTGTAGTATAAAGTAAAGATGACATAATTTGTTGATAACAGGGATTTTAAGCTTTGATTGTAATCTTATGAAAAGTATGTTAGAAAAAGACTGCAAGTATAGGTCTTCTTACAATAATTTATTTTGAGAGATCCCATATATAGTCATATCTATCTTATTTTAATGCACAAAACTTAGTTACTCCCAATATATATTATAGTCCTGAAATTGTATTCAGCGTTACGGCTGACGTTACATGCAACATTACTCAATGTTAAATGCTGCAAATCTAAATAAAACCTTGACTTATTAATTACAGGCACAGCAAGGTCCATTAGAGATGTCTACTCGACGTTTATATAGTTCTCTTACAATTTCTGTCATCTGATTTGTAAATATATCAAGAATGATTCAAAGCCAATAAATTTACAGAATGAATTGTTGTATATTATCTATAAACAAATTTTTATGCGAACACATAAATATCAACAGTTTTAAGTAGGCGTCTATGACTAAAAGCGGTATTTTGTGAGTTTGACAGATTTATGGCTTTCCAAAATAAATTACTGTGACATTGGGTTAAAACTGGCTTCATTATTTTTATCACGCTTAAAATTAAAATTCTGTAAGCTTACTTAGGATTTACATGATTTGTCCATATTTTGTATATCTCAAATTGAGTGGGAGTTGGAACTAGACCACTACGATGCTATTTATATACTTAAATATACTAAATCATGTACTACTTTGTTTTAATATTAAACACGTTTTCTAGTAAAAGTAATTCAAATTATGTTATGTTAATATGTACAGCTCATCAAGAATAGAGAAAAAGGCTCAAAACTAGCCTGGCCTTTAGTCAGTTGGATTGAGACCTTTGCAGAGCGAATATCGATGAATATATTGAATGTGAATGTACACAGAGTTCGATCTGGCTGCGCGTAAAGTGCATCCTTTTCCCTCCGAATGTTGCCTCACTCTTTCTTCTACGCACACCTAGAGAATCTCACACTTCTTCCTATTCTTGATGAGCAGTATGTATCCCAATTAACTGTATAGAACAATTTTCTAATTGAACGTTTGATATTACGTTAATAATGGTGATAAGATAGTAACATACAGGGATAGTTCTTCTTCATTACAGTCATCCGGAGAGATTAAGATACACTAATTTGCAGTACAATTCAAATGAGAATTATCGTAGAACATTCATTGATAAAATACACCAATATTGCATTAATGCTATAAATAAATTAACTTTATATATTAAAAAGAAGAACGTAATAAAGCGTATTCTGTTTCAAACGACTTTTATTTTCCTTCATTGTACAATATGGATAATAAAAGATGTAAAATTAAAATAAAAATTATATTAGAAGTAGTGGGGAATAGTACACCAGACGTCAGTGGTGCTGATTTTACTTCTTTACTGGTATTTCACTATAACATTCACACTAGTGAATTTCACACCAAACTGGTCTGTGCCTATTTGTACTCCGATTGGTGAAAATTGTGTGGTAAACGTTTCAGATAGTGTAAGGAAGAAGTTACTCAGTCACATAACAGTCGAGTAGTGAAGAAAGCCGCGGAGAGGGTGGCGACTTTGGCGGGGCTGATGCCGAATATTGGGGGACCGTTGAGCAGGAAGAGGGGGGTGCACTGTGGAGTGGTCCACTCTATCCTGTTGTACGGGGCCCCGGTGTGGATGGATGTCCTTAGAATAAAGAACAACAAGGCCAAGTTGTTAGGGGCTCAAAGGAAAATGGCAATTAGGGTGGCCAGCGCCTGTCGCACGGTGTCCATCAAGGCCGTGCAACTGGTGGCTGGGATTATCCCGATTCAATTGCTGGGCGAAGAAAGGGCGAGATTACATCGTAAGGAGGACGGTAAGATGGAGGTTGCAAGGGGAGCTTAGAGGGTAGTGACCCTGGAATTGTGGCAGAGGGCGTGGGATGCAAACGTGGAGGTGGGGCAATGGACCCGAAGGCTAATTCCGGACGTGATGGGATGGTGCAGCTGTGGTTTCCGAACAACATATTATTTTCTTACGCAGGTACTCACAGGGTCCTTCAGAGTATATACAAAAAGGATAGGGAAGACCGTGGACGACTCCTGCGTTTACTATGGAGGTGGAGACTCGACGGGGCACACTTTTCACTGTCCGAGATGGCACGGAATTAGACAGGAGGTTCAGCAGGAAGTGGGGGAGGAATTATATGCAGACAATTTTAGCAGAGTTATGTTGAGCTCTAGGAGGAAATGGGATAAGATATATGGTATAGCGAGAAGGATCATGAAGGAGAAGGAGTTGGACGAGCGAAGGCTACAGGGTAACAAGTCTTGAGGATCAATATGTTTAGAGGAAGGCTTAGTTGGAGTAGTTGGCAGGTAGCAGAGAAGAGGGAAGAGAGGAAGAGTGTTAGGACATCAATTGCTCTGACGTAAGACACATGTTGTCGTTTCCAGAGCAGTTGTTAGGCGAGGAGGAGGGGTTTTAGTGGGTAGAAATCCCACACTACCCTGTGTGTACGGTACGATGTAAAGGGTGTCTTTTGAAGATTTCTCCTGCTCCGAAAAAACAAAACAAAAAGGTTCAAATTAGACATTTAAATAAATAATCGACTCTTATGCGAGTTCATATTGATCTTCAGTAAGCTTTTATCCACGAATTCATTAGTTATTGTAATAAAATTACTTTATAATTAATTATTACATTTTGAATAGCAATTATGAATTGTATTAGCCTGTATAATAATTATATTACTTTCAATTATCATGTAAATAACATAATAGAATTAGGATTTAGTATCTTTATATTTATTTAGTGGATACCTTTAGCATCAATATTACTCTCGAAATATATTATGTTATAGAATACTTAATTCATAATTTTTATCGTGCAATTGGATTTCTGTTGGGCAAATAAATAAATCACAGTCATTTTTCGAACTTGGGTCTACTGATATTTACACACAAATATTGAAAATACGAAGGTTACTCCCCCCCCAAAACAACGAAATTGTTATTTAATTTCTTGTAATTTAAGACATCTTGAAAACATGAACCTCCTTCAAAATACTTCCCATTATATGATATATACGATAGTTGGTTCCAATGGTTTTTCCACTGTTCAAAACATTTTCTATTTTCTTCTGAGCTAATTCTGTTAAGTGCCTCCAGCAATTCTTTCAACCATTTCTGCGTTCTGAAAACGATTTGTCTTTAGGGTTTTCTTCATGCTTGGAAATAACAAAAAGTCGCAGGGGGCTAGCGAGTAATGGGGCGTGAAACCATTAATTATCACGTCGTTTTTTGTTATTTTTTGTCATGATAAAGAAACCACTTTCCCGATCCTCACAATTCAGGTGGAGATTTATTTTTCTCTCATTGCCACACGCAATCGCTTTAGCACTTCCAGATAGTAATTTTAGTTCATTGTGGTGTTTTTAGGAACAAATTCAACGTGAACGACTCCTTTACTATCAAAGAAATAACCGTCGTGGACTTCACAGTTGATTGTACTGTGATGAAGGTGTCTTCGACTGGCTGGACTACGGTTCTGTTTCGGGGTCATAACCGTAACACCAAGATTCATCTCCTATGATGACTTTTGACCAAAAATCAGGGTCAGTTTATGCCTGTTCTCTTAATTCCTGGCACACTCCTAGATGGTTTTCTCTCTGATCATCGAAAAGTAGTCGTGGACGCGTATCATATTCTAATTTTCAGATATAATTCTTTGGTATGAACCCTAGAAAATTATTTTGTCCAATTTGTCGATTGTTCAGCAATGTTGATGAAACATGGTTTCGCGCTATTTTTGAGCATTTTCGTCTGTTCTGGACGTTGAGGAGCGACCTGAACGGGGTTTATTTTCAAGTGATATTTGGCAACTTCTAAACTGAGCAAGCCACTCGTAAATTCTTGTTTGGGGCTTATAGCTTCTTTTTCATAAGTTTCCCAAAGCACTGAAATTATACCTGCCATTTTCCTTAATAGAAAACATAATGATGTTAGCGCTTAAGACAAAAATCACTATTCGTACAATGGTTGAACGATTCTTCGCCAACTGAGCAGACATAGTGTATAGTAAAGTCTAGCGAGAGAGGGCAGCACTTCCAACCCACATATCTGCAACAAATAATTCTTGTTTAAAGCAAACAATTTTTAGTTAAATAATTTTTAGCGTTTAATGAATCTCATTTTACTGATCACTTGGTGGTGCCAATCAAATCCTTAGAAAATGTAATAGTATATACTATTCCACTCGTTACCAACAACTAACGAATAAAAAAATTAACACTGTTTCCATCACAGCTTCTGAGATGCAAACTAGAGAGGAACTTGTGGTCAATCGCTAATGACATTCACAATAATGATCAAAATTTTGAATGGGATATTGTAAATAACATGTGCAGTGTATGATAAAGATATACAAGCGTAAAAATCGATATGTAATTACTATTAAAGCTACTAGACAGCTATTACCTTGAATCAATGGGAAAGTTGCCGTATTATTTGTTATTACAACCATTTCATTTTTTTAACGAGCTGATAAGTGGAGTCCTTAAATGCCAGAGATTGTTTCGATTTGCTTCTTGTTATTAAGGAGTTTGTAATTAAGAAGTATTATTACGTTATTATATTGTAAACAATTTCTTTAAGCGGAGTAACACTTACGAACACATGTTTTGAAAAAAAATGAAAATAAACAATTATGCGAAGTAATTATCATTGCCAATCATTTGTAAATTGCAACAAAAACTTCTGACATTGAAATCTCATCCAGCCGATTCACTATGAATGGATTGTTCTATTAATAAAAATGCAAATGAAATGTGCATTTTAAATTATGGCAATACAAGCTATGTACACAAAGTTTATGTTATTTCACGGTAATAGTTCGTATACACATTTATAAACGTTTTAATGAAATAATGCTGGTTTTAGCCACATATTAGATAAATCTTAAGGCCTCGCTAACTGCCATGAAAATGATTACAATCCGAAAAAATATACCTAGATGAAGGAAATAAAGCATCTAGTTCAAGGATATAATTACCGGCTGCATGTGTGTTAATAAAATTGCTGGGAACCCGAAGACATGAACCATGACAAAAATGTTATGACGATTTTACAAAGCCATTCATTTCAATTACTTGGTCGTCAATGTCGCGAGGCTAATACGTTCACACGGTTTCGAGGATTGTTAATAATGAACAGCAAAGAATAATAAATTTATAATCCATATCAGAATGTATATATTCCGATTCTACATAAATAAAAAATCAGCAGGAGGTGGACTTTATTGAAATCGGAACTTTGAAGGTCGTTTTGATGAGTGCTAAAGATACGAGCTGTGAATGAAGGCGCTCCTTTCAAACAAATTAAGTCTCAATTTCAAGATAATTTGATATTAAACATATAAAATTAACTATATAGAGAACTATATTAATTAAGATATAAATGTTCCAAGGAGTAACACGTGTCGTGAAATGTTCATAAAACTGGGTTATTAAAAAATATATTTCATTATTTTTTATTTAAATTACACTGTAGGAAAATTCATGCATGACAAGTAACATCGTCAAAGTGCTTTCCTTTACGTCACTGTACCTTCTCAAGGCGCCACCTAAAATTTGCGATAACTTGCCAACATAATGCTGAACCAAGGCACTGAATTTTCTCATATTCTGGCTTTTAACTGGAGTAAAATCTTAGGAGCATCAGTATACACCTTAGATTTCTGATAATCAAATAAAAAGAAATCCATCAGCATTAAATCGGAACTTCTGGGCAGCCAATTAATGCTCCCCCGCTTAGAGACTATTTATCCAACGAACATTTTTCTAGCCGTCAGTTCCCTGGAAAAGTAGTATCTAAGCGGGGAATCCGTTAGAGTCTAACGGATTCCATTGGTACATCTGCAGTATGGGCTGTAGCCCCATCTTGCTGAAACTATGTGTTCTCAATAAACCTCAAGTTCAACAATCAAATGAGGAGAACATTTCACGACACCTTGTACTTAATTCGGAGTATGTGTTTATAATTTGTTTTATGCAAGACAATGCATATGTGTAAAAATATGTTTTTGCTTTGTCTTCCTATTTTCTAAATAATAGATATGTCAATACAGATATGTCTAACTTATATTACTTACTCTGTTATATCTTCTATTGTTATATCTTTGATTATTTTTTAATTAAGTGTAAATTAGGGATTATATCAATGTTTCATTTTTGGTTAACATTTTTTGGTTCACAATTAATACTTTTTATAGACAAGATAATCGCTAATATAAATGATACTGTTTAATTAATTGTACAAGACAGCGGACAGAATCAAATTCAATTACAGGACATAATTTTTTCTCAGAGTTGAGCGTAGAAAATGTAGTTATGAAATCGCTAAAAATTAAGGATCGAAAGAAATCATAATTTTCCACAGTTATTGTTAAATGAATGCGTATAATAATTTGTTTTTATGTTTAACTAGCAATGTGAACGGCATTTGCTCCATAACCGGTGGTAAGTACAACTGATTAATAGTATTTACACAATAGATAACATTTTCTAAAAAGGTACAACTACACCAGTCTTCCATCAAGACAGTAAAAATAAAGTGTTGTAATAAAGAAACGATTATTTTTGTAACCTTTTGTTGGTAGTACAGCTACATCAGTAATTCCATCAATATAGTAAATATAATTCTTTTAATAATGAAACGTTTATGTTTCTAATTTTTCATTGGTAGTAGTACAAGCAGGAATGTAACATTAAAATTAAAATAGGTAAAAAAATATTATGGTAATTGTTTATGAAGGGAGTTTTGTTTCTAAATATATTTATTGGTTTTGCGGAAACTTACTTACTGCATTATTTTTTGGTTGGAAAGGGGATCATTATTTTCTAAAATTAATTAATCAACATTTTTGTAAACTAATTTTGAGCTTATTCATACACTAAGATTACTATGAGTATACCCATAAACCATATGGATAAATCTATCAGTATTGATTATCTAATGGATATATGAATCAGTAGAAATTATTTGGTATTGGCTATGTCTATGAATAGATTACGTTACTTTACTATTTTCTAATAATTTATAACAGAACCAATGTTTCAGTTTTGTTACTTTTAAAAACCCTAGTTACTATACGTAGAGCAAGAATGATGTAAATATTTATAAATGTATAGTAAATATTAGTAATCATAATATTATAGTAATTTTTAATTAGATTTTATTTTACATAGCTATTGTTCTTGCCACTTAATTTTAAGTAAAGCTGGCATATTTTTCGATCAACTCTACATTGGTACAGTTTACAGTAGAGTTTACAATGTTAAAAATTTACATTGTTATACATTTATTGAATAGAAAACAAATACTTGCAGCGTGTCCCGCAAGCTCTATTTATATCATACAGGAACCCTTTTTAGTAACTTCTAATATTAGTTTGTCTATATTTGCAGAAGTTTATGGAGTTGTACATGAAATTTGTCTGCTGAAAGCATGCTTTGTGTGCTCGATAAGAGGGGGTACCCAAAAATAAAAATGAGAACTATTTTCTGTAGACCAGTGGGTTGGCAGTGCTGCTGTGCTAAGATAGGTACGTTTACTGTGCCTGAAGAATAGGAACAAGTCTTCATCAGACCGCCCACGAAGTACGCAGTAAATAGCCTGGTCTAAGTAAATAGCCGAATTAAGTAAATTGGTCTAAGTAAATTGCTCACACTTTTTCCTATTATTGGCGAGCAGTACTAGACACTCCCCCTGCTCAGTTGGTCAAGTATCGTTCATGTGAAACTATCGCAGCAGACATAGCGATTTATTTCTTAAGCCCGTCCCAACACTTTCTGCTATTTGGTGACGGCAAACTTTAAGGAACCTCACGCCAACATCAAATTCTGTTTTTTGTAAAATAGAACAGCAGCAGATTTCCTCGGAACCTATTTCCCATTTCAATGCCTCAGAAAGCTTCTGGGAAAGAAGCTTTAAGCCAGGCAAGAATGTACAATTGGTCCGTCCAGCTCAGAAGTGGTTAAATATCACTTGAAGATGAACTCCATTCGGGTTGCTCCAACCTTCAGAACAGACGAAAATGTTCAAAAAGTGCACGTGTCATCATGTTTGATCATCGCAGAACAATCGTCGAATTTGAGAAAATAACTGGAATATTCTAAATCTCATGCCAAAGAATCTTAACTGAAGATTTGAACATGAGATGCGTTGCGGCAAAGTTTGTTTGATGACTGCTTTCCGATTACTAGAGAGATCACCGTCTGAGAGTGTGCCAGGAATTGACGGAATAGGCACGGACTGACCCTGATTTTTTGTTAACAGTAACCACAGGGCATGAATCTTGTATGGCTATGACCCCGAAACAAAATGGCAATCCAGCCAGCGGAAGACACCTTCATCGTCCACCCCAAAGGAAAGCACGGCATATGAAATCAAATGTAAGGTCCAGGATAGTTTATGTTTTCGATATTAAAGTAGTTGTTAACGTTGAATTTATTCCTCGGGCACCACAGTAAACTAAAATTACTACCTAGAAGTGCTAAAGCGCTTGCGGGAGGCAGTGAGAAACAATGATCTGAATTGTTGAGATCGGGGGTTTATTCATTATGACAACGTGCCAATTCACACATCGTTAAAAATCAACCAATTATTGGCAAAAAACGGCATGACAACGGCTTCGCACCCCCATTACTCGCCCGACCTAGCCCCCTGCGACTTTTTCTTATTTTAAGAATGAAGAAAAACCTAAAGGGCGATCAGTTTCAGGACATGGAAGAGGTGAAGAAAAGTCGCTGAAAGCACTTAACAGCATTAGTTTAGAAGTATATATATAAATAGTATCTCGAACAGTGGAAAAACGATTGGGACAAGTGCCGGTCATCTAATGTACAGTATTTTGAAGGAGATTTTCAAGATGTTATTTTAAGTTCAAAAAAATTAAATAATTAATTATCTTTTTTGAGTACCCCCTCGTAGACATAGCTACAGCTAATACAAGGAAGTAAAAACATTTACTGAACTTTAGTTCGTCCCACGATTAAAGTAAGGTCAAGGAGGCTCTCAGCGAGGGCGGCACACCTGAACTGCGAGGTACACCGTCGTATTTCTTAAACTTATGTACAAATAAAGTTGATTTATAACTTTTATCACTGAATACTACTGCGTATATTTTATAGCAACATTGTACATTTCTCTCTTCTACACGTTACTTGTTACAGCAATTTGTATGCATGCACATTTCATACATATTTATATTGAAGAGCAAAAGCAACTTAAAGATGTCATGATTTCACGTTTTTATCCTCCGTGAGTTATAAATCTCAATAGGATTCGTTTCATAAAATTATCGAAACAAATGTGGTATAATTTCGTTAAATTTAATTGATCAATTAAGGTTTCTACTCAGATAGGTTCATTATGTGCATTTCCACATTTTCTATTTGTTTTATTATTAATACCCATATCTTATTATGTAGAACGAGTAAGCAAATCGCAATAATATTGCACCGCCCCCTCGCTCATATCGAAAGCACCTCCGGAGTATGCCTCTAGAGGTTTCGCATTAAAACTCAAAAGTTACCACGTTGTTCGCAAGGGTCGATTTACTGTATTGATTTTGTCAAAATGACGAAATTCGAACGAAAAGCATTTCGTATATCGACCTAAAAATTTCGTTACACACATTCGAAAATAGCTTGAAAATAATTAGTAAATAGAGATGAGAACTATTCTTATATCGTAATTTTTATGTGTTGGAAAATATAATCTAGAAGCTTTTAAAATAAAAAAAAAGTAGTCCTGAAATTGGTTTTTTAAAGTTCTATACCAAAAAGGCAAACGAGAAAACAACAAATTCACAAATAGGACAATTGCAATAAAAATATTATTTCTATTATCTATTATTGTATTATTGTGTAAATTTATCATAAAAGTATTATTAGAAACAATAATTATCTTGAATTAACTTTTATGTCATCGCTAACAAATCTATCATATATGTGGTATATACGAGTACTTACAGTATAGTACTACGTATATGAAGAATAGAATATAAACTTTATCACCACTTACAGTGGCCAGCAAAAGTATTCATTCAAGTATTCAAAAGTAGACTTATTAAAATTATCATAATAACAAGGTAATATACATATTACAATTTTATTTTGAAAATGTCCGACAATGTGCTTATCAATTATAACATCTATAATTTATTTATATTTATAAAATATTTTTTTAAATGTCACTGGTTATAAATTTTCATCAAAATGTTTACAACTAATACAATAAAAATGCAAGCAAAAGTATTAGTACATCTGCGACACTACGAAAATGGACAGTGCCAATATTGTTTTAAATGCACTTTTAAAATACTGCCAACACTTCCGTACGATCCACACACCGCTCCATATGAATTTTCCATTGGGAAAAACATGTTTGAAGTCTACAGGTGAAAACTTTTTCAGAAGGTTTGCCGTTTCTTCTTTCACCCCATCCGGTGATGAAAAATATGTTCCCTTGAGTTCAGTTTTAGTTTTTACAAAAATCACATGGGGCTAGCTATGGCGAATACGATGGGCGGTTGAGGACAGGAATGTTTCTTTCTGCCAGAAATTGCTTAATCGAGAAAGCATTGTGAGCTGGAGCGATGTCTTGGTGAAGCACACACCCCCCTTTCTACCACAAATCAGGCCATTTGTTCCTCACTCGTTCTCAAAGAGATTTTAGAACTTCCAAATAGTAAATTTGGTTCACTCATTGTCCTTGAGGGACCGTTTTCATTAGTTGTTGCACTGCGAGGACGTCCAGTGTGTTGTCTTCAACATTTTCATGACTTTCTCTGAAACGTTTGTGCCACTAAAATACTTGAGTTCGCGACATGCAGTCATCTCCGTAGGTCTGTTTCAACATTTCAAAACTTTCCGTCGCTGGTTTGTTCAATTTTGTGAGGAATTTAATGTTAATTCGCTATTTGGAATTCAAGCTTGACATTGAATTGCGGCAACAAACACAAAGGTTGAAACGATTCCATCATTCCCTACAATTTTACTAGACAACTGAGGTTTAGAGGTGGTACTCAGAGGGGGGGGGGGGGGATAGAGTTCACAGGAGCTGCCCAACAATCTTCCAAATGGTTTTCCTGGAAATTTCTGAGGCCAGTTCGGTTTATTTTTAGCCAGACCTCGTATGCTACCATACACCTCAGATGAATAGATATTACAATCGGATAGTTCGTAAATAATTTAAAGAAGTGCACACTTTAGCTGTTGGATCATCAATCTATAAGGCAAGCTGAGTTACGATTCTATCCGAATAGGTACTGCATTATAGACACTCGTTTTATTACAATCAAGGAGGTGTTCATAGTCACACTGATTCACGCTATTTATAAATCCTCAGAACGTGTAATACGCCGTAAATTAACCATCACACCTACACCATTACAATACAACACAAAAACTGCGTACATATAAGTAATTTTACAGGCCATATAAACGTTTTGTTTGGAGGCCTATTACTCGTATACGACACAACGTATAATGGTTAAGGCCAAAGCGACCCACAGGTTCTCTACATAGGAGGTTCCAGCGGAGATTATCTATTGAGATTCAAATGGATTTAAATAAATGCCGCAACGTATATTAGTCAGCTACACGCATCGATCGCAAATTGCGAATAACTTACACAGAGCGGTTGTCTGAAATCATTGTTTCGCCGTCAATCAAACGGTTCAGGGTCGAGACGGTAACATAAAACGATCTTCTGATCGTAATGTGGGTAGATGCCAGTGCGCCGGTAGCTTACCATGTCCGATTTTGCTTTATAGATAACGAACCAAGATATACGAGTTACATTTGTGTCTTATACTGAATGGAGTTTAGCAGGTGTTCCTAAAACCAATTGAAACCCAATTCGAAGGAACCAGAATAATTGTGAGCCTTCTCCAAGTACGATACCCCTAAGAAAACATTGGGAACAAATATAATGTACACCAGATTAAACCATGCATCGGTAGACCTGTCCACCAAAAAAAAATATTGAACAATAAAAAATCTTAATGGAACCCAAATTATTATACTTCGGAAAATGAGAACAGCACTACTAAAATTGCTATGTTGCGTATTATTTTACCATTGCTTACATTTTAAATTCTATGTCTATCGATTTTACTAAATGTTCACCAAATTCAGAACGCTCAAATTCCGCGTCCGTGCTGTATATAATAAATATTCGTGCTATCCATTTATATTTATTCTTTCTTAAAAAAACTACTTGTGCGTCAAATAATTATTATGTTACTCCAAAAATTAAATATGCTCGCGCATCTCTGCCTGTTGGTTCCAGAGACGTTTTTGCAGCCTTCAGCTTGCAGTCGCACACTATGCTTGGTAGCTTTTACAGTGTGTGTAACCAGTGTATTGCCATATGATAAACTAAAATGGCCGATGAAAGTTTACCAGGGCCGAGTAGTGTTCCAGACGAAGTTCCGCTGTTTCGTTATTTTTCGGAGTCAGATGGAGAAGCTGATACGGTACAGCCTAAAAGACGGCGCAAGCAAGGTAGGATTTGGTGTCTTGAAAGAAAATTTTCGAACATTAAAAGTGCCGAAGAATTTATTAGAAATGAAAAACTGTGGTCCTTTCAGAAATGCCACTCTACGGAAGAAGGCGTAAAGCGATATTATCGATGTAATAAAGCCAAAAGTCGGGAAATCCAATGTTCAGCTGCACTCTATTTATTGCTTGATACATCCAGCGACGAGATAATATTATTTCGAACTGAAAAAGCTCATGACCATCAAAATTTGGAGTCCCAATCGAAATGTGGGTTGAGTAATGAGACGAAAAAATAAATAGACAAATTGTACGAATTACGTTTGAAGCCCAAATCTATTATGAGCAATTTGAGCAAAATACAAGGGTTGACTCTACCGCCTATGAAACAATTGAACAATTATCTTACAATTTTACGTAAAAAGAAGTATGGATCTGCAGTAATCAGCTTAGGAGAATTAGAATCCTGGTTAGTGACCAACTCAGAAATACCTTCCGATGATCATCAAGTTTTTGTTGCTGCATATGAAGTTTCTAAAGACGATTCAAATTCAAGCTTCAAATTTTTGTTATCGACCAAATATTTAATTGGTCTATCGCGGCAATGCAAAGTTATTCATGCTGATGCGACCTATAAACTTGTTTGGCAGGGGTTTCCAGTACTCATAGTTGGAACCACGGATAGAGATAAACATTTTTTCTCCTTTGGTCTTGCTGTTACAACCACAGAACAAACAAATGATTTTGTGTTTTTATTTCAAACGTTAAAGAATACAATTCCCTCACTGTTTTCCTACGATTTAACTTGTAAGGTTTTGGTATGTGATGCAGCCAAAAGTATCCAAAATGCGTTTGTGCAAGTATTCGGTCAGGATACAATTATACGAATGTGCTGGGCGCATGCAAAAAAGAAGATGCAAGTACGAGTTGAGCAATCTGTGCAAAAGAAGTACCAGAGGGACATACTAAAGGATATTTATTTTTTGCAATGTGCTTCAACAACAGAGGTTTTTGACAGGGCCTGTGAAAACTTTCTAGATAAATGGAAAGACGAAAAAAATTTTGTACTTTATTTCAAAGACGAATGGCTCACTAAAAATCGTTGTTGGTATTTGGGTGCCGCACCGAGGACACCTGCCACAAACAATGCATTGGAGTCTTTTAACAGAGTAATAAAAGACAAAGGTACACTTTCAATGAATGGCGTAATTTGGTATCGTTAACTTTGTTATTATTTTTAGGTACACTTCGTGAACGCCATCCGCTGGCTCGATTCTTAATAATTGCTTCAGAAATGGTGAGGGATTGGTCTAATGAGTGCACTATAAACAACGAGCGAGAGTTTAGCCACTTGCCAACGATGGCTTTGAAAATGTGGACAAAAGCTTATCAGTGGGCCAAACTGCCTAATAAAAAAAATATCGTTAAAACATGCTAGTGAAATGAAACGGTGTTACCGAATTCCAGGTGGAGATGCAATGGAATGTGAAACTTTTGAAGATATGTGGGAGACGTTTGACGACTACAAGAAACAATATTTCAGTGAGTGGGAAGTACAGTTACCACAGGACGACTCTGACTGGTTAAATGGCACATGCATTGTCCAGATTACCTTAGAAATTACGTTTGCAAACATTTAGCTGGGTTAGCAATTCGTCTGAAACTTGTTGAACCACCTACTGAAGCAAGGAATGTACCAATTGGAGAAAAACGAAGAAGAGGACGGCCAACTAAAACTAAGAAAGCCTTAATAGTGCAATAAAAGTGCTTGTTTCATTTTAATTTTTGTTTCGTGAATGTTGTGTTTCATTTTATGTTAAAAAATTATATTGTCTTATTTCTAAGAATTCGTAACACTAAGTTTCGTTTTTGTTTCGTAAATTTTATGTTGCATTTTTAATATATTGATTTATTTTCATAAATTCTTTACTTATTTCTTTTCCCCCATTTATTAACGAGACCTAATAAAATACGATAGTTTTTACTTATAAGTGAAATTTAGGGTAACAAGAATAAAAAATCTGGGTATACTTTTCAAATTGAATGTGGTATAAAATATAGTAAACATTGTGTATTTTTGCTCAACAAAGAGAGTTTTTAACTGCTAAATAATATAAATCACCGACGAAAATGAAATATCTGGGTATCATGTTAGAATTAAATGCAGAATAAAATTTGTTGAACATTTAGCATTTATAACCAACAACAGTTATTTTTAGGAATAAATAATATGAAAGACTAGCATTATGTCAATATTTGGTTGTCGTTTTAAGATTATGCATTTTCTTAATTTTGGTGAGCATTTAGTATTTTTGGGAAATGAAAGTATTTTTTTGTATGAAAATATTGGGTAAAGTTGGTAGACTGTTAAATACCACCCGAAAACATTTAGGTCGGGTACCACTCCTTTAACCTATTTGGCAACAATAAACTAAGTTACCGTAGGTAAACGAGATGCCGATTTTTTATTTGAATGTTGTATCTACTGCTTTTTATATGTATGTAAGCTAGGACATGGGATCGATGTTTTTTGGTTATGACGTCATCTACGTTCCTTTCATAGAGTACTCCGTATTTAAGGCTATCAAAAGCTTATTTTAAAGACCTATATTAATTAGAGTGTATGGTTCAGAAATTCGAAACTACAGACATTTGAAATTATGCACGCTCTCTTACAACAAATTCTGTAAGCAACCAGTGGCGGTTTCTGCACAAGAGCACATAAGCACGTGAACCCTCAAAGCAAATTAGAATTGAAATATTACAATAAATGTAAAATATACTTTGCATTAATAAATAAAACCTATTACGAGACCCTAATACAAATATCTAAACGTTATTTTATTAGTGATATTATTTGAATTTGTGGAATGCAGCGCGTCGCATGTTTATTTTATTTGGGACTCGGTTTGTTATATTGCATGTTTTGTTATCATGGGACAATGACAGAGCACGTGCTACAAATGGGAATGATTTACGTCGAGTTTGTGGGCATTTTCGACTTGGCGGGTGGCGGGGGTTATACATTATTTCCGATGAAATGGAGCACAAATTTGGTGTGAACCAGAGGCTAGATTGTGTTGTGAATATTACATTACATCGTTATTAGGCGTTCAGTGAACTACGTGCGGTTATTTTGTAGTATTCTTACGTTATTACGGCATTAAATAAATATCGATATAAGTACATATGGACCATAACTAAAATTTAATTAAACATTATGGATACGAACAGTTTTACCGTACAATATTTGAAGAGACAATTTTAATTCTTTGAGTTATGAGCAAGAACGGGCGAGATGCCGGAGGATTATAAGAGGAACATTATCGTTACTACACCGAAAAAGAGAGGAGCAGACAAATGCGAAAACTTTATAACGATTAGCCTAACTTCCCACGCATCAAAAATCTTAACCAGAATAGTGCAGAAGAGGATGGAAAATAGAGCGGAGGAAATACTAGGAGAAGACCAATTCGGGTTTAGGCGAAATAGGGGAACTCGCGAAGCTATTCTGGCGATAAGACTAATGTTAGAGAAAACAATAGAAAAAGGAAAGAACGCTTATATAGGATTTGTATATTTAGAAAAAGCTTTTGATAATGTAAGATGGGAAAAAATGTTCGAGATACTAAAGAGCGCGGGAATGAAGTATAGAGATAGGAGAGTAGTACACAATCTATACAAAGAGCAAACTGCTGTTATAGAAGTAGAAGGGGAAAGAAGGGAAGTAGGTATTAGGAAAGGAATAAGACAAGGATGTACGCCTATCACCACTACTTTTTAATCTGTACATCGAAGAGGTGATTAATGTGGTAAAAGATTTCGGGATTAAAGTACAGGGACAGAAACTAAAAATGCTGAGATTCGCGGATGATATAGCAGTATTAGCATTTAGTAAAGAGGAATTAGAATCAGCGTTGAACGAAATGGAGGCAGTGTTGACAGAGGAATACGGAATGAGGGTGAATAATAACAAAACTAAAGTGTTAGTGTGCAGAGGGCGCGAGAGCAGAGCAAAAGCGAAAGTACAAATTAGTAATGAAAGATTGGAGGAAGTTAAAGACTACACTTATTTAGGAAGTAAAATAAATTGGGATGGAAGAAGCGATAAAGATATAAAACAAAGAATAGCGCAGGGTCGAGTAGATTTTAACAAATATAAAGCACTTTTATGCTCGGGGGTTATAAACTTAGAAACAAGGAAGAGATTTTTGAAAACGTATGTATGGAGCACGACACTATACGGTTGCGAAACCTGGACGGTAGGGGAAACAAGTAGGAAGAAATTAGAAGTTTTTGATGTGTGGTGTTACCGAAGAATGATAAAAATACCGTAGACTGATAGGGTTAGAAACGAAGAAGTATTAGAGAAAGTCGGCGAGAAAAGAAGTATGTAGAAAACATAAAGAAGAGAAGAGATAGAATGGTAGGCCACTTGCTGAGACATGGGGGAATAGTCCGCGATATTTTGGAGGCAGAAATAGGAGTGAAGAAAGGCAGAAGTAGGCCTAGATTAGACTATTGCTCGCAAATAGTAAGGGATGTAGGTTGTAGCACAATAAGCGAAATGCGTAGGTTAGCACAAGATAGGAGAAGCTGGAGGTTAGCGTCCAACCAGTCTTAGGACTGATGACCTCATGATGATGAGCAAAAAATTGAAATTAAAAATGCGAGCAGACCAAAACTGGATATTAATTTGACGCTGACTACAAAGTTCAAATCTAGAGATTTTAACACAAAGATTAAAAAGGAAATGTATGAAAAAAAATTATTGTTCAAAGTTTTTCAACACTAAAGCGAATAAAAACATTTTTACAGAGTTCTATGAATCAAGAAAGACTGATGGCCTTAGCATTGTTGTCTATTGAGAAAAAAAATTATACAAGGTTTGCCAGACTTCAATGAAGCTGTTATAACTAAGTTTGCTGAGAGCAAGAACAGAAGAATTGACTTTACGTTCAAGCAATGTAATACAGTTTAGGTATTAGGTGAACAGTGACTGTACAAACAAAAAATAATGGATTCCTACTGCATGTGAGTATTTTTATTATGATAGTACGATAACAATTTGCATGTTCTTGATTTTGTGAACCCACTATGCTTTCGACCACCAACCGCCACTGTAAGCAACTCCACCATTTTTCATTTACTTAAAAAAAACTGAAATAATGATTGAAAACACTATAAACTGATACCAGTGTCGATTTCTTTCAACATCAACCGAAGTATCTATAGGAAAACAACTTTTATATTAAAGTACAGTAAAACATTTTCTTTACTTCGTTAGATTTAGATTTTTTTCTTTAAATTCAACGATGTATCTCAAGGTGATATTTAAATAATGATTTGTGGATAACATGTGTAAAATACCTCTTGAATATTAATTTTCATTTTGGGTAAAAATTGTCTAGTTATTCACGAAAAACAAAAGAATCAAGAGACAATATTATGATAACATTTCAAAATTAAATGATAAGAAAGCAGATTTACAAAGCAGGGTTATATAAGAATGGCGCAAATGGTTTACTGCTTTGATGAAAATAATAGTTTCTAGTTCCTTCATATGTTGCATTTGAAATAGCATGTATAGGTATTATGAGACATGTCTTGATGTGTCGACATGCCGCTTGATCTTGAACCCATATATTCTTTTAATAAACTATGAAAACTTAGCACACTATAAAATATCACAGTTACAATCATTATTACTGATTATTGACAGCAAACATAACTATTACCCTGAGCAAATGTAATACAAAATAGTCTCTAATATCTCCTTATTATTTAAATTATAAAAAATAATTGTTTAACAACGATAGTAATAGGGTTGTTATATTAAATAATTTAGATAAAAAGAACAAAATTACCGACGTTGTATGCTTGTATAGGAATATTAGTGACATTGTATGCTATTAAATATTTTTTTTCCAAACAATTTTAACAGCTTTGAGGGTTTTGGTTTCCTTCGGAATAATATTAATGTAAATATATTAGTTACTATTCATTTCATCGCTACTTGCCAAATAAGAAACTCTCTTATCTTTCCGATAAACGGAACAGTCTACCTGAGCCTAGCCATAAAAACAAGCCACAGTATGTTTTGAGATTTTTTATTTGGCAAATAGCGATGAAATAAACTATACACGTTTCATTTCTCTTTTATATAGTCTATTGAAATATTTTAGTTTTTCTAAGGATTATTCTTATTAAATTTATTCAGCAACTTTGTTTATACCTGTTTAGTTAAACAAGTATTCATTTCACAGTTTCCTCTGCATCTTTGATGACAAGTGATTCTGATTACACATCTTATACGGATGCACTAACATATTTCTTAGATTTTTAATATATTTCCATCGTTTGGTGTTAGCATCATACTTTTTATACTTAGTTCATCTTAGTCTATCATTGGCTGAAATGTCTAATGAGAAAATATATTAAAAACATTGTGTTTTAATACATGAGTATGAGGATGAGAATACGGTGGGCGTTCCTATAGAAGTGACTGCGACAATACGATTCCTATTGTGGTCCAGGATGGCGGCCCAGTATCGGGGAATCATTGTATGCCTGGTTCCAGTCCTAAGGAGGAGGGAGTTTGACACGCCTCCCTGTGCATGGGTGTGTTTGTCCTTGTCTTTATGTGTAACCTTCTCCTGAACCTGAGATTTTAGAAGAAAATGGATTTATGAAAATCTACTTTCGTTGACTCGAAATACTGTTCAAAAAGTATTAGCATTTTAAACTATTTTGTCATATACTTTCGAAGACAATCTGTGGTTGGAGGGTATACGGATGTATATATTAATGGGCACGTTATATTTTATTAACCATGGAATAGAAAGACAACACGTGACCAATTTTTCCTATTTTGTTTTCTATTTTTTCCTATTGTGTTGCTGCATCGAAGTTTGTAATTCTCCTGGAGGATAACCATGGAATATAAACAAACATTAGTATTCTATTCTACATTCTTTCAACTGCACAAATTGTATAAGTGATAAGTTTGTAATTACATATAAAAAGCACAAGTTATAATATTTAATGTTTGGAGAAAATAGAAACATTTTAATGCGTTGACTTTATTTCTTTTTTGTATTTAGTTGTAATTCTTTTAAGTATCGACATATGCAGTGATGATTTCATTTCTTTTTATTTTGATTATTATATTCATATGCAAAGTGTTTAAATGAGAAATATAAATTTTCAAAAATTCCGTTTCTTATTTCATTTGTTTTAAACTTGTTTATTTGTTTCACGATTGTTGAGAATATTTTTTTTATTCAGAATACCGTGTTCATATACTTCAATGCTATGTTTATACATATATGCATATCATCTTAGCTTGACAACACAAGTTATAAACAATTTAAATACTACTGGCATTGTAATTAGAATAATAAATCTCAATTAACATAGAACAAAACTTAATTAAGTAAACTTCACAATGAGTAGTTTCATTTAAGTCCATATTAGCATAACTACAACAAAGTTATCTATTAAAAATCAGCTCGTAAGGCCAGGATGAGCCGCGATTTTTTCCAACAATTGGGATACCCTGCATATTGTTTCCGATTTCCTTGAATTATTCATACTCGATGTATACAGACTGAGTGTTAATGGCGATTCCCGGAATCCACCATGTGAAAAAATTTCTGTGTTTATTTATAAAATTTGATATACTTCATTGTTGATTTGTTGTGTGGATTGTTTTCATTGAGTACTGCAGTTACAAAAACAATAATTACAAGCACCGCAAAAACGCGGAGGAAGCGTTTTGTTATATATTTTTAATTATAGACTTTTACGAAATCCTGAATGGTATTTGCCAGTTTTTTTTAGTAATTGATTTAAATAGGAGTCACAATTTTATTACTATAATTTAACTTGAGCAAAAATAACTCCAATCGGTTACTAAATTGATTCCTACTACCAGGAATCAATTTAGTAACCGATTGGAGTTATTTTTTAATTAAAAAATAAAAAAAAAGCTTTTGGTGAATATGTGAATGAGCTTGCAAATGGCACTTACAATTAAACAAAACAATACTTTATTATCACATTAATGTGAAAAATATAAATTATGATAGATAAGTATATAAAAAACTGTATGTGACAACGTACCGTGTCAAACTTAAAGAATGTCATATTCTAGATTCACAATCAAATCATTTAAAAGATGTTATTATGATACAATTGCTTTGTTGTATAAATACAATTGTTTGTTTGGTTTAAAAGTGTCTTGATTAGATAGCATGAACATATACAATTGAGATTACGATATCAAAATTGGGGTTTGGATGTTCCCATATCTACCAGATTCACCATGGATGCTCTAGGAACATGTTAAGAATAAACACCAGCATTGTACATCGTGTATTTAATATCAACACCAGTGCGAAAAAAACGTTCCTGCAACGTATCCTATAGGCAGTGTTTTGTCAGTATATTTTTAGCAAAAATCAAACATCAAAAAAGATCCACTATAGTATCCAAAAACACAAACATTAATATCAGCCATATTAAATACAATTGTCTTTGAAAAAAAAGGTAGTAGAGGACAGTAGTAATGTAAGGAATGCGTTAAGGGGGATATAGAAACTTTACCACAAAAACTTCAATAAAAAACCTAAAAAACTAGACTAGAGTATTAAAGCAATTACTATATATATTTTTGCCAGGCAGTTAATTTTTTTAAGAGTAATATAGTAAAACTGGAGGATGAAAGAAAAGTGAACTATTAATACTAGATGACTGTATTATTTTCGCTGAAGTTCCTTGATATTTGAAAATGGCGGAAATAATAGGGATGTCTTTAAAGTAGGCATAGAAAGATAATTGTTCAGAGAACTTGGTGTTTAGTGTTTCTTTGTTATATCTCTTCACAATATTATTGAAATAAAATTTCAAAGTCTGAAATTGAGTCTCTAGAAAAAAAATTACCAGATATTTAATAATAGTGAATAATCCTGTTAATGTAGTCATGAAGTACTGATGTAAGTATATTATGAAACTTTCCACGAAATCCAAATACTGTTGCAGTAATAAATATAAAAGATATAATTGTTTATTATTATTCATAGCTTAAAAATATTATTGTTTGGAAAACCGTTAACTAATATAATATTATGTATAAAGTAAAATGTAATATATATTTTCACATATATACAAATAAAATAATAAAAACTATAATGGAAAATATTAAAAATTATAAAAAAATAAATAGATAATAAAAATTTACATACGCCAATTTTATAATGTAATTATTATAGTGGATTATTGCGTAACTAACAGCTCTGTAGTAAATACGTTGTTGAAATGAAATCCTGAATTGAAAATAAGGGAAACTGTTGAAATTATTCTAAAATATTTTGTATTATTCTCGGTGCAATGTGATAAATTTCTTGCCTTATTCTATTTTTAAATCATCTTATTAGGTCTGTTGAAGTACACTTTCGATATTAAATAGCCCCATAAAAATAATCAAGCGGTGTCAAATAAGCAAAATAGACTGACCACTTAATATAACCCTATCCAAAAATTTAGTTATTGCGAAAAACTTGGCTGAGATAGGCTTTTATTTCCACTGCAAAATGTGACTTAACTATGTGCTGATGATTTACGCCAATCTCATTAGAACAACACTTCTGTTTGTTGATTGAAATTCTTTAATGAAATTAATTTTGAGAAGTGATACCATTTATTCACTCTCTTTGAAAATAAAAAATAGATGTTTTACTAGATTATTATCGTAAACTCGTATGGTAAGATTATATGGAATGTCTTCAATATCATTTACTCATGTGGATTTTTCAATGTCTAAAACAGTCATCTTGTATTTATGTAGAATATGTTTCTGCTTATTATATTATTTTTATGTTATATGAGTTTGGGCCTCATCAGCCACTGATCGCATGGGTAGAGCAATTTAAGCATGTCCTCCGCCTTAAGCCTCGCCTCCTCTAGGATAACAGGGGTCCCTAATATAAGACGCCTCTTCTCCTCCAGTGCGGGGCAGCTGTAAAGAAGATGAATCGAGGTTTCCTCATCTTCTCTACAGTATCTGCATGCCGGGCTGTCAGTCAGCCTCAACTTGTGTTTATATGCATTTAGGCTACTATTGTGGCCCGTTATGATTCCCACTAGGTTTCTGGCTGTGTGCCTGCTCAATTTAATTAATTATTGGGCCCATTTCTCAATATCTGAATATTCGATCAAGAGTTTGAATATTCGACAACCCGTTACTCCTCTCCATATTTTATTGTACTGGTCTCTTGCCCAGCCATTGATGCGGTCTCTGATCAGATTCCGACTTATTCCCACTGCAGGTTCCGGTCCATAGAAATTTTCCTTGGTCCCTAATCTGACAAGTGGTTATTATAAGTAATAAAAGTGCTTCGTTGAGGTTTAAATGCCTTTAGATATCTACTAGCAACTCTCTATAGAATGAGAGATTTAGATACTGCAATTATAAACTTGGTAATATTCCTGGTATAATTAATATCTTATTATTATTATTACAATAAGCAGACAATAAATGAGAAATGCCGAAATGAAATATTACTTTATTTACCTTATCATTGTGAATCACAATTAGGTCAGATGTACATATACACAATATCTCTTCGGTGAAATCATCTAGCGACTAATAAACGCAATACATTATTCAGTGATCTTGTCAAAAATTTTTAATAAACGCGGCCAACACAATTAATTTTTGCTTCTTGAGACATATAGCATTTTACCAATTTTACCAATTACACTGGAGTTAAGTGTTATACCAGAGATATTGAAATTTTACACTATGTTACATCATTGAAAGTGGTAACTACGGCAGATTTTCAACAGTGTACGCGTTATTTTAACCCTAGAACACGGGTCATTCGTAAATTTTACGAGGCTCGTAGAACTTCATGTTTTACCCCCATTTTTTCGGTTATTCTATCCAATCGCCCATCTGAGCACCTTCCAGTCTAGTATTAAGCTAGACAGTGTTATGCGGTCGTTCTGACTTCCGACTTAAAAGCTATTTTTTGGCGATAGATTCCTAAATTTTACGAAAGTCCCGTGTGCAAGTAGTTTTTTAAATTCCATTGATTTTTATTTTTGTATGGTTTTTCAGTGTTTAGTAATATACTTTTGAGGTAAGATCATTTCATATTCTTCTTGTTTAGATCTATATTTATAGTAATATTTTTTAAGATGCGAAATAAAAAATTATTGACCCAAGAACGACTCGAGGAGGAAGCGGCACGTATCATGCGTAGGGCTGAAAGTGATCCAGAGCCATTTGAAGACACTGGCAGTGATTGGGAAGAGGACAATTGCTACAGTACAGCTAGTTACTGACCAGTTGCTACAAGATCCCTATAAATTAACGATGATAGAAACTACTAGCAAAAATAAAAAAAGATATACCCAAGGAGTTCCTGGATGGAAGCATCGACACGTAAGTACTTCAATGTTTTGTTTCGATCAAAAGAAGATATTATTATCTTACATGCCACAGAAAAACAAATTAATTCTGCTACTTTCAACATTGCATGCGGGAACAGAAATCAATGAAGAAACCGGGAAGCCAGCAATAATTCATAACTATAATGAGACCAAAGCAGGTGTGGACACATTCGATCCAATGTGTTCCAATATGAGTTCGATCAGAAAAGCACGTAGATGGCCAATCCAAAAATCTCAAAAACCTATTTCAAGGTACCCAATATATGTTTAGTTTAAGTCTTTGCCTTGCGAAACCATGAATGCTGTATAGATATAACAGCTTAACTCCAGCCTAACGTCGAAATATCCGTCAAGATATAGCTGACATATTGGGTTTATCAAATGAAGACGTTGTCAACACACCCCAAGAAAAGAAAAGAAAAACTTGCTTCTAGTGTTCAAGCAGAAAAAGGCATATGACAATCAATTATTGTAAGGAGTGCAAAGAGCCGATTTGCGGAGAACATCGAGGAGATATTTGCAGAGTATGTTGTGAGAATTAATAAACCAAAATTGTTTCATAATCTGAAAAGTCGGTTCTGATAATAAAAAACATGTATGTATGTTTTTCTTGTATTTTAAAAAAATAAAAGTTTGAAATAAATAAAATCATTTTTATTGAGTAGTAAAATTTACGATAGTCCCGTAATTACGTTTGGCAAAACGGTCCCGTATTCTAAGGTTAAGGACAATAGTTTATACACGTATCCAAAAAATTAATATTCTAGCTTAACGAACCTCTACCTACTCAATTCTTGAAAACTTTTTCCAGGCCTAAATAAATGGTTGGAAAAACATACTCTTCTACAATTTGGTTTATTTCATTTAAAATACCGTTTTATAAACTTATTAATAGGTTCAGCTCAACAATGGTGATAAGAATAATTATAGAATTAACCACGTGTTTATGAAGATGACTTGACGACATACAAACCTTTACATTCTAGATTGCATAAGAAAGTAAACGGCAGATGGATATATGCATCACATTTTCTTACCGGTTGTATGAAAGTATTAAAAATATACTGAAAAAGGCCAACATTTAAACTACAGGAATACTAACCTTGAAAGCTTTATGAAAGAGCGTAGATGAATTTAAATGACTAGAATTTTAAATTGCCATACAACTTACAGTTTGAAAGACATCGAAATGTCTTCTCTAATGAAGTAGATAAAAAATGAATAAAATGAAGATGCCATTGGTATGGTTACAAGCATCTTTAGAACGGTATACTTAAATAATCACACTGAGATGGGACTGTATGTACAGTTGAAAATATGTTGTGGTAACACTATCACCTTTAATAGTGTGAAAATGTTGTCAATTTTCATTATTTCTAGTATAAAACGTAACACCAGCATAATTGGTAAAATTTTACACTACTATAATTATTGACGTTTATACATTTCAGGTACAGAACAAATATAAATACACCATCATATAGCACAATTTACTGTGCGTGGGGTAGATTATAATCCTAGCCTAATAACTATTCTAGGGTGGGCACCCATGTCATCACGTTGATACTGTTGAAACCAGTTGCGGCTGGTATATAAGAGCTGCCGTGCTGCATCACTGACTAAATTTTGCTTGTAATAAAAATACAAACAGTAATTTCATTTAAATGATGTATTCCTATTAATTAAAACAGCATTACATTATATTTTCATCTGCAACATTAATTAAATCACAACTCAAGTAAAGCTATATTTTAAATTGCTTCCAAAAATACCACCTTGCACGTTCAGTTCAGCGGAGTGAACGGTCAATGGAGCGGAGATATTTTCAGCTCGGCCTGCGCCTGGCACGAATTACGGAACACGTGTTTAAAGCATTGGGGAGTAAGCGCGCCAGCGGGCTGCCTATATTTATAGCACGAATTGTCTATATGTCACCAGCCGAAACTGGTTAAAACATTAGACAGTATAGTTTTTTTTTCCCAATAAAGTATATTCTATTTCAATGGTGTTTTTGCTTCATTGTACAATATGGACAATGATGGATATATGGATAATAGGTGTAAACTAGATGTAAAGTTTACATCTAAAGATGGTGAAGTTTACACCAGACGTCGTGATAATTTTGGGTACTTCATTACTGGTATGAAAATTCACACCAGTAAATAGTAAAATTCTACCATGGCCTTATGTTCATCTCACACCAAATTGCATCCCTATACGTATCCCGTTTGGTGTGAAATTGGTGTTACATTTTACACCACTTTTCAGACAGTGCAATTAATTAACTTAATTGTTAATATAACATTCGTTAGTATTAAAAATGGGGTCTCCATGTATGTAGAAACCTAAAATGTATATTTCCTACCGTTACCGATAAAAAAATATCTCTATATTTGAATAAAATTATTACAAAATCGTGCAACCATATTTTTCATTTTGTAAGAATATAAGAAAATATTACTTATAACAGAAATTAACTTGGGTCGAAATGTTGTATTTTAATGTATTTTTGCGACCTGTCTTTGATAGGATTATTGGCATAAAAATACTCCTTAGAACAATATTTTTCTGTCATTCGTGATGTCGTGAATTGTGAAAAAAAACTAAAATCAATTTACTTCAGCGTCGGTAGTTCAGTTCCTTCGAGTTGTAAATTTTGTTAAGATGTACTGAATTATTCTAATTAAGTCTAGAAGGAAAACGACACGAATCTGGAGAATGAATTGACCAAGCACGTTGTCAGTCCCCTTCTTCTACCACATCAGAAATTTTCGGTTCAAATAATTATGAATTACCATGAAATCCATAATCAGTAGGAGCACCTTCCTGATAAAATTATATATTTTCAGTAAGGCTGATGTAACATTAAGTAATTCAATGTATCAAACACTAAAATGTATCTTCCCTCCAAAAATATATCACCTCTGAATGTATGAATGTGTTTACTAGGAGAGAAGTACATAATGTATACTTTTCTTAACATGGCCGGTGAGAAAAAAAATAATACATCTATATATTTCTTTAAAATTATTATCGTATTTTATAAAAAATTATGATTTATAAATAAAAATTTACTTTTGTCAGAATAATATTTTCACAGAGGGTAATCATTCCAATTTTCGCAACGGCAATCATCTTTTTTCTTTAGTGATAATGTGTTTTATGTGGCAATATCTCGGAAAATAGCATTGTTTCATTTTATGACTATTCACAAAAGGAATGGGTTAGGTATGTACAAAAATTTATGTGAAAACACAAATTGTTCTGTGCCTATTACTAATTTATGAACAACTATCAGCAGTAGTAACATGCGTTACTCATAGCATTGAAAAATAAAATATATGTTCTACATAAGATTAAAATAAAAATTACTTATAAATGAAAGAAGACAATTGGTAGGTTTCACAAAAATTGTAAACAATATTTCTAAGAATTGTTTCGGCTCTCATGCCATTCATCCAAGAGTAATAAATAAAAAGTTTGTTACCAAGTGTTTTCTTTCATTTACTATTCGAAAATGTTTCACCAGGTGCCCAGCGACCTTTCCATTTCTATAATAATAATTACTTATCCCTGACCATATTCCTTATTCAATTTAAATATATTTCTTTACTATAATGTTTGCATAAATATATTGTAAAAGTTTTTGGAATTATTTCTTTTTCATAGAATTCTTTTTTCATCTCTATTCTATGGCGAATTATGAAAAAAATAAGTTATCGTAAGCTATTACACCCTTCATAAGGTTTTTCAGTTCCTTCGAGTTGTAAGCCTTATTAACATGTACTCAATTTTATAATAAGTCCTGTAAGATAAAGAAAGAATACAAATTTGTAGAAAGAATTGGCCATTATGTTGTCAACAGGTCTTCTTCAAATCCAGGTTTATTTTGAAATAAACAATACGAGTTAGTATAAATTCATAATCGGGAGAAACACTGTAATGCTAAAATGATAAATGTATTTTAGCAAAGCTTAATGTATCTATACATATGTATGTATGTATATGTGAAAACAATTTCCTGAATCGCGAAAACTACCATTTTCACAAACCAATTAGGAATAGCGCAGAAATGATATTAAATGTGATAAAGAATGACACCATATTCTAGATACGTTTACCACAACTGTTAAGTTTTGAACACGATGTTCAAAAACTGGCATTTGAAGGATGGTACGTGATACGCATGCTAGTTTATTCATACAATGCAAATTATATGTAATTTATTGTATCTATTTATAGAGCTATATAAACAACAGATGGATCCATCCAAAAAATATAAGGGTACTTTCAAACGTATATTGTTCGTATATTTGTGTATCTTGTGATTATGTATAGTTTATTTTATCGCTATTTGCCAGATAAAAAATCCCAAAGGGCTCCTATCTCATACCGTGGCTTGTTTTATGGCTACGTTCAGGTAGACTGTTCCGTTTATCGGCAAGAGAGTTTTTTATTTGGCAAATAGCGATGAAATGAATAGTACTGTATGTGCGAATTCTGTAAATACGAAATTTATTTATTTAGGATCATTAGTACACAATACGAGTACATCAGAATATTGTAAGAATCTTAAGTTGTAAGTTTTTTTGAACACGTCCAATATTATGTTCAGGATAATTTCTAGTTGTGTGTGTTATTAATGCACCAGGGTTCTTAATAGTTCTAGTTTTAATACACCTGCTTTGAGTCGATTAATCAGAAGTAAATTACTTAATTAATTTTTATTTTCCTTTCTGTTTACTCTTTGTTAAAAATTCCGCAGACAATAAAGTTTTCCTAAAACAAATTAATACTTTTCATGCTAGTATATTTTCAATAAAATTATTCAATTGAGTCACTTACTGATTTAAATAGTCAATATCTATCGAATTATAGGTTTCTTTGTACTTAATTTAGTTTTTCATTATACTTAATTTTCTGTTTCGATCTGATTACTGTTGTGTATTGGTGATAATAAATTGAAAGTGCCAGAGTAATAGAAAAGTGAAAAATAAAAGCAATTTTAGGTATAACATTGGGTGTCATTGAACACCAATAACCAAATCATTTATATTTAGCAGATATGTACATACATTATTTATATGACTTTTATTACACGTTTCCGTTCTATTAGATAGCAATAAAAATTGCTTCATAATTCATGTTTCTAATTAAGAAAATATCAAAATAGTAGGTCTGTCAGTACCAAATTATACGAAACAAGATACAGATACTTCTAAACTAATTTGAAATCTTGAATAATTTTCGAAACATTTTCACAATATTTTATTTTTGAGCACCAGCAGGGTTTTCTGCAGGAATACTGAATCCCAAAATCCTATTAAGTGTGACAGGGTTGTTTTTAAAATGAAGTAATTATTTCTCAAAGGGAGATTCCTTTTCCTTTAAACCGGCTTTTGAGAAATGGTGAGTAGGTCAACATTGTTAACATTCGTAGGGATTCTTCATTACTTTATAATTAAGATATCAATTATAAAATACTAATTATTTTATATTAACAATCGCCTATATTAAAATGGTCAGGAGCTTTTTATTACATATAGATTCCTCTGTATTTAATTAGATCTCAAAATTTATATGTAACATTATATTAATCAATGAACAAAATAAAAAAAAATATGAAATGACGACATGCAGAAAAATGTACGGTGCACCATTTGCAAAAAAGGATATTCTAATTTATCGTTAACAATTACATTTTAAGGATCATTCAGCAAGGTCCACAAATATAACTGATTTGTTTCTACATCTAATTTTTCAGTCTGTAATTATTTAAAAATATATAGATTAATATAACATAACAAGTAAGCAAATCGCAATATTGCGCCGCCGCTCGCTCATATCGAAGGCATCTCCAGAACATGCCTCTAGAGGCTTCGGATCAAAAAACAAGAGTTACGACGTTGTTCGCAAGGGTCGATTTACTATATTGTTTTTGTTAAAATGCCGAAATTCGAACGAAAGGCATTTCGTACATCGACCTAAAAATTTTGTGACACACACACACACACACACGAAAACAGCCGTTTAGTAAATAGAGATATATGTATGTATATGGTACATCTAGAATGTGAGTATGCTAAACACGAACTTGAAATATCTTCTATAACGTTCTTATATAATATTGATAAGAAAGTGGTAATCATTAGAATAGCTAGAAGCTTTGAATATCTTGTACAAAGAAGAAGACTATTGATGATTTGTTGTACAATTTATTTAAGCATTTTATGCTATAGCAGAAACTTGTTTTTAATGTTTGGCTAAAGGAAGACCATATATCACTTTTCAAAAGTCTTTATATTGGTAAATAAACAATTATTTCAAATAGGGTTGATAATAAATACGGTGTCCATAATATTAGATATACATCATTACTACTGAAGCTAGTATACAATCAGATTATCGTTTACTTATAGTCATACAATTTACAAAATAAAAAAAACCACGGATTTAAAATGCATGACAGGGATATTGTATGTATATTTAGATATAATTTTACTCAACAAATGCACAAACAAATTAAATGCAGCTATTATCTACGTTTTTATAAACTACGATGAACAATTAGGAAGAATTCATTTGCATACGAGTTTTTACCAATAACCAGGAATTAAACATTGTTTACTAATGAAGCTGTGACTGTCACAGTATAATCGATCAAACACAGAAATAATCGATGCAGAATGTATAAAAAAGGCGAAGTCGCTTAGAATAACAATGAGAATAAGAACACGCAGTGGTTGCTAAAAATCGAATTTGCAGTGCGATCATGAATTTTTCTCAGGAAACCAGTAGAGCAGCTCTAGTCAAAAGGCGTTCTCGCCCATAGCAACTGCTTTGTCGCTCTTCTAGTCTTCAAGAATTTCAGACTTGGATGTGCGCTAGACAAATCGCAAGCAGACGATAGTTAAAATTCCTCAATGTCTCTCTTTCTATTCGCGGAAGACCAAATAGATGGGTAATAAAAATATTAATAGACTAAGGCGCGACGAAAACGTTACCAAGTAAAGTGACAAAGATCAAGATAGTTTGTTAAAAGCTTAAACAAAACGATCTGTGAAGATACTATCGATATATTGCTGTTGGATTTCTTGAAAATCTGTGTACAATTACAAATGAAAGAAAATCTAAGCAATAGTTGATGGTAGGGGGTATACAGGTATTAAATATATGTATAATATGTGGTCCTCATTCGTTCATTAAAAACTTTTTATTTTCTATTAAGTGCAAACGCTACTTCTTATGTTACTGTTCTATACTATATACTGTTCGTATATATATATATATATATATATATATATATATATATATATATATATATATATATATATATATATATATACAGATACAGGCTCATAGTTTAGTAGTAGTTTATTAAGTATTTAGTATTAAAATAATAAATGGAACTCAGGAGTTCATTCATTGTTTCATTTTTTTTGTTTTGAAAACTTGGCTACAATTTCAGCTATATAGAAAAACGCTGTTAACTCATTTATTTTAAATGGAATGGTATATTTTTTAACTTTAATAGCTTTTCCTATACCTAAATTTAACTGGCCTTTTACGACATTTAATTTTATTTCATTTTAAATTATTTGCTAAACCTATAATTAACAAACACAGTAATAATTCAATCATATAATAACACATCATAATAATTTATATTTGCTTTTAGGTAATTTCAACAAACTTATTATAAAGGCAAAACAATTGAAGACTGGTAAAGGGAAAGCTGTTGAACATCCTCATGAAATAATCATGAGATACCAAAATGTGCCGTAGCAAATACGTAATTTCAAATAAAATTGACAGACATTTCCGGTATAGTCCGGTCTTGAAAATATATTAATGGAACAAACTATAAGTCAAAATATTTAAACTGCATTTTTTTGCAAAACATTATGAGCATTATTCTTAATACTTTTTAAGGGCTGGTTTCGATGAATTAATAAGCTCTATAATGGAATATATACAGTAGTATTGTTTAGAATGGAAATCGTGAATAATATACGTCAAAAACTTAAAATTAAAAAACTTCTTTTGATATTACAGTTTTTACTATGGCGTCATAAATAAAAGTCGCTGAACTGCATCACGCTTTTATAAAATGGTAATATGCAGCACTACCTTAAAATCAATGGTTTTTGAAACAACTTTGAAGGTTAGAAAGAGTTTGGTACCAACTTCATAGTAGTTCAATTGTCAGTAGAAATCGAAATATAGTTATATGACTAGGGATGTAGGCTATGGGGGGCCTTATATAGAAAATACACTTTTTCGAAATGTGGTGCATCGTACATTAGAACCACATTTAATAAAATGCATATCGTTCATTTCTATGAAGGAATACGTAGCGTTCTGGAAAAAGTTCTATAACAATTTACCTTATACGAAGTCATGAAATACCAAATTTCAACTTCGTAATCCCAATAGTATGGGAAATAATAAAAGTGAAAGATGAAAAGCCCTTTGGAAGGGTCAATAGGCCCCTACGATACTATGTTGAGAGCAGTTTGAAAACCTATGTTGAGTGCCGTTTCACTTCTTATTTCTAGCCCTAGAACCATCCTCGAAATATACAGGGTCCGCCAGGGACGTACGGTGTTTTTGAGACGACTGTTATGCGCGCCTGCGTGGAGCGAATGTTTTCAGGATGATTGATATGTGCTTGTTGCGGGATGCCATTCCAGTTGCCATGAAACCGTGGTCTGTAGAACATCGTGTTTATTTACGAAACTTTTATTGAAACTGGTCGTTCTGTGGTGCTCTCTGGAACGTTTCCCTGAGCGCTTGATTATGTTGCGTGGGGATGTGAATATGCCTCTTCGGTCACCAGACCTGTCAGCTTGTGACTATATTTTATGGGACTACTTAAAAGCTAAATTTAACGTAGACAAATCGCGAACTCTTGAAGCTCTTTCCGAAACCATAACGCGCAAAATTGAATGGATTCCTCGTGCCATGCTCGAAAGGAGTATGGATCTCACTTATGTTATGTATTCTTCACTGGAAATACATGACTAATGTATAGAAATAATAAACTTTAAAATTCGATCAAAAATAAGCTTGTCTCTTTTCAAAAACGCCAACCTCCATAACGGACCCTGTATGAGCCCAATTTTCGGATACTCTTGTATAGTAGATAGAAATATCGAAATAAAACAAGATACATCGAACATTATATATTTTTGAATAAATACAGGGAGGATAATTGAAGTAATACATATTCAAAACACAACAAAAAAAATGTATATTCCAAAATACATTAAATAAAACGTTTTACAACAAAATAGTAAAATAAAATGGAAATATCAATACCAGCCTTTAAAGAAAATACTAATGAAAGTATGAATACTACGAAAAGCAAAATAAATTCAACAAAATAAAAAGATCAATATCAGAGCAAGACATGTACCATATGAAAAAAAAACTAACTTTCTAAATAAGACGCTTTCGAGACATTTCAATACAGTATAAGAATAAACAGTTTTAAAACCTTAAAACGGACATTTCCGCACGTAGTACATCTCTATCTTGAAATTGAGTGGCCGAGAAAAAATAAACTAACATAAATGCAGAATATGTGTTTTATGCGACAGTTTTACTTTTTTCAAATAGTCCACCATCGTGCTTTCTCATAACCCATGGACAGGGTGGAGTGTGTCCTATCCACCTCAAAATCAATACGTGTCGTCTGGGAGACTGGGAGACGTCCCCAATCAGAATCAGTCAAAACCCGGTAGATCCGACACGATTTAGTTGAGTTATCGTGTTAACAAGAATAAATGCCGACTACAACGACGACACACACACAGCAAATGAATTTTAAAAACCATTTTTTTTAGTTTTAGGTCGAAAAACGAAAAATAAACCCAAAAAAAAAATTTGTTTTTTCACTTTTTCTTTACACGATTACATTACTTTTCCGCTAGTATAATGGAGTGCGGAAAAGTAAAAACTGAATTAATGAATTTTTGAGTCAATTATGTTTTTGAAACTAAGAATATATTTAATTCCAAAAATGTATATATTATTATATTTTTGATGTATGTGTGGTCGTAATGAGAAGGGGTAACTGTCCCTTCTCTGGGCGTCCATGAATGACATATTTGTACAACATTTAACACATAGTTTGCATATGATTATAATATAGTATATAATAATGAGAACATAAATTTATATATGATTAGCTACGTACATATATGCAGTCACTTCTTTTTGTAGATATTAAATAATATTAATTAGATACCTATGAACTAGATATTAACTTAATTAGTATTACCTATGCTAGTATTCACAAATATTCTGTATAAATTGTTCAAATATAACTTTTTATAATATTTTATAATTTGTAAAAACCCATTCTGTGTAATTTTTTCATAAATAAATTATAATCACTTACATATTCCCTAATTTCTCTGGGGATAGACTAATAATATAAAACGTATGGTTTGAAATTAAAGAATGAATGTTAACTTCCTGCATACTTGTTGATTTAAGGCAAATTATTATTTTCTTAGATCAAAGAATTGTTATTAATAAACATTTTGATTGTTTGAATAAATGTGTTAGTATCTGATCTCTAATATACGATATTTTAATAAGTACATATGGTCTCCAAATTCGCTAAATTAATAATTTTCATAAATTTTATTTTTCATATCTTATATAAATAGATTTACATATAAACGTTAACGTAATCCAACGCTATTGTACTTTATTCAAGTTTGACATATACATATATTAAAAAACCGAATATAATGGAGAAATGCTTCAAAAGAGTTGACGAAAATCTATACACTGATCAATCAAATCGACAAACTCGGTAACATCATGCATTAATATATATAATTATATATGTATGTATGTACATCTTGGATATAATGAAATATATTGCAAAACTCATTCAAAGGCAGAATTCATATATCAAAGGATATAAACGTTTCGCAATGATAAGTATAAATAATTATTCCTGTATTATAATTAGTTTCCACATTAGTTTATAACCTGTCACATTATTAACGGTCAGATCGGTAGTGTGGGTGTTTGTAAAGCGATTTAACCGACTAAATAGCTTACCGAGTTTAATAAAAAACATTATACATATATACAATTATAATCTAAAATTTTCCTGTAAAAAGTTATTGAAACAAATCCACAAAGAGAGTATAAAATTATTCACTTGAAAATTATGACAATTTTCAGGTGAGTAATTTTATATTAATAAATATCAATAATAAGTAAATACCAATTTTGTATTTGTGATGCCATAAATGTTGATGTTTAAAAGAAAATTATATCTTGTCAAAATGTATGAATGTGCATAACGTTGTTATTCACTACCTATTTTAATTTTTTTATTTCACTGCAACATAAAATTTCCAAATTTGTTATAATTAAAGTCTCATGTGCTCTTTGGATCCGGTTAAATTAGATATTTTAGTTCGCCCAATATACTTTTAATTATGACCTAGACAAATTTTAAAATTTACTTCTGTATTCAGTTTTTATATATAATTATATATAATTATATAGCTATAATGTATTCTCATAATATGCCTTAGAAGTCTACAAGACGGCTCCTATAACTATTACTCTATGTCATGTTATTGTTTATCTGCTTTTAATTTTTAAACCTCTCGTTATCCTGAGCAACCTAGTATACAGTGTATTAGAAAAGTTATTAAACATGTACTTAAGAATGCTACTTTATTTTCTCTATACAAATCCCTTACGAGTTTAAGCAATCCTTATTCCCAGGATATGTTCTAGACAGTTCTGTTCTAGACTATCCCTAAGGAAACTTAATTAAAAATAAAGTGAAACGTCAATTTTACATATTTTATTTCCATTTATATTTTCTTAATTGACGAAATATTGATGCAGATGGATACAAGGATACAACTCATACTGTTTCGTTTAATTATTCAAAAAATGCTCGGACAAAATGATCTTGGTTTTTAAATAAGTATTTTTTGGTATACCTAAGTATATTGCTTTACGTTATCAATGTTGGAATTATGACGTCATGTAAGAGAGTATATCTTAACTTTTCTGATGATGTTATTTAAGAGAGCATATCTTTTTATTTTGTATAATTGTTAATAGTATGTATTTTCATTCATTTGTTCCGACATTAGTCGGGGCTACTTTTTGATCTTTCTAAGTATTATTTGATGCGATTCTACTGAAAATTCTTCGACTCTTTCTAGGACTTTATATTGTTCTTACGTTTCGTTACTACTATCTGTTAGGTTATACAACGAATTGAAATTCTGACGATTATTGTCTATGAAAGCAGTATCTGTACACAAGATATTTATGAGTTACCGTCTATTACAAGTTCAACTATAAGTAATGCAGATATAAGCAAAATTTGGAAATCTTGGTACTGTGAGAGACCAAAGATCATACCAAAGATCATCCTGCCGTTTCAAAAACTGTTTAGTTGAACCTGTTACTAGCCGTGCAGGAAAATCATCAGCAACCAACTCGTAGAGCTTGCAGTTTCAGTTAATAAGTGACACCCATACAAAGTCAAATTAGTTCACGAGATTCGGGAAGATGATTTCGAATGCAAAATAGAATTTTTGAATGGGGTTGTTCTCTCTACCATGAGAGAGTCACTGTTTGTTTAATTAACTTAGTGAATAGACAGAATTGCAGATATTGGACCACTGAAAACCCTCATTGGATGGTAGAGGGAAATGTGCAATTTCCAGAGAAAGTCAACGTGTGGGCTGGAACTGTAAGTACCAAACTTATAGGATCATCTTTTTATTGGCGTGGCGCGAATTGCTGAAACTTGTATTTGTAGTTAGTTCCCTCCCATGCGACACTACCATCCAAACATAGAAAATCCCCAAATAATAGAACACTCAATATAGTACATTATTCACAATAGTGCAAATAGTGAATAGATCATTTCGAATTAACATCATCAGATAAAAATGTTGTCATTTAAAAAAAACTATCGAGGATGTCATAACACCAACAGTGATGACGTTAATAAAATGTGCGTATACCAAAATACACTAGAAGGTACTAGAAAGTATATACAGTAATAGTTTGATAGATTAAGTTTCGCCATGTTATTCGAAATATTTTATTAGAGACGGTTTAAATATTTGGTTGGTGTTTAGTGGAAAGGTTGATTAACTCGGTCAGATGGTTAACAGTTTTTGCAACAAACCTTTTCATTATTTCCAGTTTTCTTACTATATTACTCCTAGAATATATTTCATTAAACTAACCAATCAGAGACTTTATGTGGATAAACTTAAACTAATGTATTCCGGAAGCTATACTAGAAAGTATTTTTGGAAGATGTTTAAAATATGATCATCTTTTTTAAACCACTCAAGTTTCATAAATTTATAGAAACACCTCATAGAAAAATGCCCGGTTTATATCGAGTACTTACAAAGTAACAAAAGTAACAAGAACATATATAGCAAAGCGACGGAATAAGAGGAAAACAAATAAAATCGCGACTATATACATATGCAGTAATGAGATAAAAGTAGTAAGTAGTACCAGTAAATCGTGATATTTATGTTTACCTAACGTGTTACTTCTGATAACACACTTAGGAATACAGGCTGAATGCAATAATTACTCGAAACGGTAGAGCTAAAACCTCATTTCCGTATGCGCAAAATCGTAATTAGAGAAGAACTGGGATGTTTCCAAGGCTAACCACATTTAAACATGCAACAGTCTCGCAGCATACGGCTAACATTTGCCTAATATGGATTAGTAAAAAAAAAGTCGATGAAGTTTGAAATTAAAATTTTTTAGTGCCTGTTTTAGAATTAGCGACTCCTATTTCATATGCCGTAGTAAGTGACGGCCGGGCCGGCTTGTTAAGAGAGTGATGGTATTATAACTATTATTTTTGTGGCGCAACAATAATATATCTAATTGTCTTAAATGGTTATATTTTTTATCTTTTAAGTTCCAATTAGTCCCTGTAGTCTCTTTACTTCTTTGCTCTTCATTCCTAGAAATACTTTAAGCAAATGGCTTCGTCTACAAAATTCTTCTGAATATCGACCTATTTCTTAATGACACTATGAAAACTAGAATACTTTCTTTCCTTTTCTTGCATAATATAAATCTGTTATCTTGTTAGAATAATTTAACAATCGAAGGGGTAAAGCTGTTCTCTCCCGATTTTGACAACACCAATATAAAAGGAGCATGTATTTTTTACGTGCCAATTCTATTTAATACCCCCTAAATGCATTTTTTTTGCTGTGTATATAAAGATGTCAAAGAATCATAATGTAATATGTCTGTCGTAATTAAGTCAATGGGGAACAAGTTTTCATCTCCCAGTGCCCAAGTTTTTGATTTGCGGAAGAAAATGTCGTTTTCACAAATATGTACTCGTACTTACTATGTATGTATGTATAACTGGTTTAACACTCCAAGTGGGGTAGAGCCGCTTATAAAAGCTTTCTAGATCTGACTCCTTGGGGATGATCAATGATTTATAATTTTTTGATCTTCCTACAAATGTTATGCGATTGTTTCCAATCCTTGGCTTACTCCTCTAAGTTTTTTACTCCGATTTTGTTCAGGCCGTCTTTCACGTCTTTTACCAAGTTCATTTTGGTCTATCTCTATGTCTCTTGCTTGCTGGTTCTCATTTCATTATTATTCTTAATTTAATACATCTGCTCGGTTCGTTCTTCACAAATGACCCAGCGATCTTATTCTTTGCTGATTAATTATTCCTGTTTTATTCTCTCCTTTTAATTCTTCTTCTATTTCTAAATTGGTTCTCATTCTGCATTCTCCATCTACTGTTCGTATTGAGCATAATATTATTCTCATTATTTTACTTTCAGCAACATTCATTATTCCTTTTCTTTTTTTTTTTGTCATGGTTATGGTCTGTGCTGCATAGTTAAGTATTGGTTTTATTAATGTTCTATATATTCCCATCTTAGTTTTTCGTGTTAATGTTTTATTCTTTAGTAGCTTCCTGTTTTCTTGCAGAGCTTTATTGGGAGATATAATTTTTTCCTTAATTTCAGTCGATATATCTCGATAACTGAAGAATACAACGCCCAGATATGCGAATCTATCTACATTTACTATAAATATCGTTATTTGTTAGCTATACATAAACTACATTGTGCTGGGTTGATTTTAAAAGAAAAACTATTTTTAATGTTGCAATTTTATGCTCACGATTGAAGAGTATAAAATAGATGATACGGACGATTGTTTGAGGTCTTCGTAGCTGTACATACATAGTACCTTAAGGTGGGCCTATTGGATATTTTTGGAAAACCGCAAATAATATAAAACTGAAAAATTGTTAGTAGGCGTTTTCGCAGATGCTTCATTTGTAGGTATACATTATGTTGTGATGCTTCTGATTACACTCAAAACTGACATTAAATTTGTCATCTCAATAGAACACCATAACAAATTCTTTCTTATTATTCTAAATCAAATTCTATTCATTATTTAAAAGTCACTTTCAATATCATTCCCTATCTCTAGAAATAAACGTTGCTGCAAATATTCTGCTTTTAATGAAAAAAAAACTTTTATATTAATTTTGATAACTTCGGATGTGCAATATATTTATTATATTCTCCTTAACCACAACTCATATTTTAATGCATCTGTATATTCATACTTTGATAGAAATAACATCTTCGTTAGCAGGATGTTGTATCTAGTTCAAAAATGAATTTCAGTCGCATTAGTTCACATTTAGCTTGAAGTTCGAATTCGAACAGGAAACAATAACTGCTGACGAAGATAGCACTGCTATCAAAATATTCATGTATATGTGTCCATTATAATATCGGCTGTGATTAATGAGAATGTAATAAATGTCTAATTGTGAAAACTACCGAAATATTGTAAAATAGTGCTTTTTAATACTTTTTAATTAACTCCAGCTTTGGTAAAATAATAAAGTAATTTTCTTGTTTCCTCATGTTTATGGGATATAGAGTATACATATATATAGTATGGAGTAATAACTAAAAGTGCTTACAAATGTACAGGTTATCCAGAAAAATTAAATCAACTTCAATATGCCCATTCAGTATGTCGACTTCAACTAACATTGGCTACTTTATTTTATAATTATATTTGCTTCCCTTTAATCTATTCCCCTATGAGTATAATGTATAGTTTGATTTTTTTTAAGTTATTTAAGAAAAATGGTTAAATTAATATTAATATAGAATATATTGATTGTGAGTTACGGAGAACAAATTTTAATCCTATAACAATATCGTTTCAAAGTATTAGTTATGTTCATTAAAATAACTTAAAGGTATTCAGGAACTGCAGAAAAATGAAATAATTACTGAATTCAGAAATTACTGAATTCTGTATTATCGAAAAATAGAAGAGTATTAAAAACATTAAAAGCGTATTCTACTAGGAGAAGAAACCTCCAATTAACCATTTAATTTATAATCGATTATAGGAAAGTATATAAATATAAAAAAATACATGGTTCTTTAGAAGGCTGTCATTTCGGTTAAAACAATTTCATCTACTCATGTGTTTAGAAGAGATATAACATCTTTCATATAGAGGGTGTTTCCTAAGTACGGTCCGTAACTTCAGGGTGTAATTCCTTGCGATATTTTAATAAAAAAAAATTATATAAACATGTGTCTGGAGACGCTCATACTCCGAGATATAGGGCGTTGAAGATGTCAAAAAATCAATATTTTTGCGAATAAATCTTGAATGGTCAGTGCTACGTTTTAAAATTTTGGAGTTTTGCTTAATACTAACCGATTATTAGAAAAACAGTTGGGCATTACAAACAACAATCATAAAAATACTGTATACATTACATATTCCTACACTATAATCTAAATCTTCACGAAGTTGTACAGTGATTTTCATTTATTTTTATTTGTTTCTCATTTTTCTGTAACCTAAACTTTAGGTTTAGAGCTACACTAGAAATGTAGCTATTTAATAACGCATAAATTAACTATAAAATTTTGAGAACGTAGCACTGACCATTCAAGGTTTATTTGCAAAAATATTGATTTTCTGACATCTTCAACGCCCCATATCTCGGAATATAAGCGCCTCCAGACACATGTTTATGTAAATCTTTTTTATTAAAATATTGCAAGGAATTACAACCTGAAGTTATGGACCGTACTTAGGAAACACCCTATATACACCCAGTAAAGGTTTTGCTATTACTATAAATTAATCATTTAGGAATAATGACAGATGGGGATTCTGATGAACGAATTTAAGGGAAAATATATTATAGCTTTACGTGGATTTAGAAAATTGTCGATAAATTAAATAAAATTAACAAGCACGACGAAGGAATACAATAACGTATAAATGTTTAAGATTTAAGATTAAATTATCTTCATAAATCATTCAAGTCAAATGTGCACCACACGGCATCATTAAATATAAAAATTCTAGTCATATATCCCAGTAGCAAAAGAGATATTTTAAGCGATCCGCTAGTAGTATTGTATGAATAGTTAGATGGTGACGCGAATTTAAATGCTCTAAAAATAAAGTCATTATTAAGTTTTATGATGTCAGATGTTGGTACTTGAAATCCATTGTGTGGAAACTGTGCAATATTTACTTGATAACAATTTTATTTGTCCAGCGCCAGCAAGATTATTTTCTCATTATTAATCAACCGTATTGATTATTATTACTGATTAACGGGCTAATTTTTCAATAATCGATCCGTGGTCATGATTGTGTGACCCAGACAATGCAAATCTACTCACGTTGCACAGTGCTCGGGGCTTTTAGTCGTGCACGAGTTCGGTTTTAATAATATATTAGACGGTAATTTACAAAATCCGAATGTATTAAACAGTGCTAAGTATAAATACGAGTATTAATGCAATCTTTACTGTATTGTTACATCAATTAATGTTAATGTTATTAGCATTATTAAGCCCTGCAAACATACCCTGTAATTTTTTTTAATTACCAAGAAAAGTGTAAATATACATTTAATGAGACATCAAAAATTTTCAGCACTAACATTCTACACTAATATTCTAACACTTTTGTTAACAATACGGTTTGACAGGGTATCTTAAATTTGATTGAAACGTTTTTTTGGATAACTCAATTTTATAAAAGAACCACTCCATAAAAGAAATAGATTTGTTACCACAAATCTATAAGTGTTCAAAGCCTAAATAGAGGCGTATCAGTTCTGACTATTTTAGGGCACCGTGTTTAATTGATGCAGGAAATTTACTGGCGTTCGGTTGTCACAAATATAGATATAATTAATCGATTATACAATATTCAACGTTATGTTTGTTACAGCTTTCATGGTGGTGAAATTTATTTCTCAATCGTTAAAACTGATTTGAATTTTACAGTTTTAACAATACGGAAATATGTGTATGGAAACGAATTTTGAGAAAAAGGATATAATTGAATATTTTGATACAAATATATTTATTTTTTTTTCTTTAATTTAGTCCACTGAACATCTTAAAAGTTATGTGTATTTCTGAGACATACAGTATTATAACATGCACATACTAAATTTCTTAGAAAAATTACTTTATAAATTAACAATCAATACCTATAGTACCGGTAAAACGATGATCTTACTTGACCCTCTTTATATTTTTTAAATTTAACCCGTAAGCTCTCGTTGAAACACATTAATACTATTGTCTAAAGAAACGAAAAAAAAACAGATTGGAAACGTCACCACATCTCATTTTGTGCATTTTATAAAGAATGATGAAATGATATTTAATATTATTGTTATTAATAAAATACATTAAAATGTTTCTTGATTCTTGTAGTCAAATTTTTATGATTTTACTACCTCCGAATTTATCAATTTATATTCTTCTATCCTAATTCTCTTTGAATGAAATTATAGAAAACATATAAAAGACGATATACATATAAGGGACTTAACACCATCTGCACTGACCAAATAAATAAAGGGTGGTCCAACCATAATACACGATGTTAATTGTGAGTCACACCTTAACGTCAAGTTTATTGCCCAACTTAATTTGACATTTCTTTGTTTCAGTGTTTGACAAATTCAACCATAGAGGTACACAATTGAGCAGCGCGTTAAGATTGTTGAAGCCTTTTACGAAAATGGGTGTTCAAATCAAAATGCATTTCGGGCACTTCGTGACTTTTTTGGTCAGCATAATCGACCAAATGTGTCCACAATCGGGAGAATTGTGCGCAAATTTCAGCAAACCGGGTCTGTAAGAAATGTGAAAACACCTGTGCATGCTCGCCCAGTTCGTTCTGCGGAAAACATTGCTGTTGTTCGCGATAGTGTAGCAGAAGAGCCGTCAACCTCGGCTCGTCGTCGTGCCCAACAATTGAACATCTCACGAACATCACTGATGCGAATTTTGAATAAAGATTTGAATTTACATGCTTACAAGGTTCAATTGACTCAAGAGCTGAACCCTACTGACCATTTCAAGCGTCGTCAATACGCCGAATGGTTGGTTGAACAGACAGAAGTGAATGGTGACTTTACAAAGAAAATCATCTTCAGCGACGAGGCACACTTTCACCTTAGTGGATTCGTTAACAAGCGGAATTGCCGCATTTGGGCAAATGAGAATCCACGAGTGATTGTTGAAGAGCCGATGCATCCACAAAGAGTGACTGTTTGGTGCGGTTTATGGGCTGGCGGCGTCATCGGGCCGTACTTCTTCGAAAATGAGGTCGGCCAAGCAGTTACCGTGAATGGTGTTCGCTATCGCGAGATGATAATGAACTTCTTGTGGCCAGAAATTGAGGATATGGACCTGCACGATATGTGGTTCCAACAGGATGGTGCGACTTGCCACACAGCCAACGAAACAATGGCACTTTTGCGCGGGAAATTCAATGGCCGTGTTATCTCACGTCGTGGCGATGTTAATTGGCCGCCACGATCATATGATTTGACACCGTTGGACTTCTTTCTTTGGGGATATTTAAAAGAAAAAGTGTACGTCAATAAGCCAAGAACAGTTCAAGAGCTAAAGGATGAGATACTTTGGCACATTAACGACATTGAACCTCAATTATGTCTTAGAGTCATTGAAAATATGGACCATCGGATAGAGGTATGCCACCGAAGCCGTGGCGAGCATTTGGCCGATGTTTTGTTTCACACATAATTGTCATAGATCCTTCTATCATAATAAAAAATATTAAGATAATTCTCTGAAAACTTTTTGTTTTATTTACAATTAACATCGTGCGTTTTGGTTGGACCACCTTTTATATGGTAAATTAAATATAGATAATATAGAAATTTATTGGTATTATATATTTCATAATTGAGTAACTTGATACTACTTCAGTCGGCAATATGTACTTCAACTTTCATGCGAGAAACTGGCCATAATTACACTTTAGTTAGTATATTCCTTCCAGTCGCAATTTTGGTCCTTATTAGACGATAGAAGGTACTTCTCAAATCTATACGGTTCCATATCATATTCCAAAGTTGTGTTTTTTAACACCACACTGGCAAAATATATGAAAATATTTTGAATCATTTGTTAATATTTTTTTATTCGTCATTTCCAGAACCTTTGAGGTATATGCTAAAAATACGGATATAATGGAGTTGTTCTTTTTTGGAAGAGTCCTTATTCGATGGTATATACTTGCTTTATTTTATTTACAGTTTTATATTGTATTTTATTATTGTATTTTTGAGCAAAATACCGATGACATCGATACTATTTTGGAATTATTTTTTGATAGTTAGCGCATGTGATAGAGTTGTTCTCTATTTGGAGGGGGATCCTTTATTCTATACTTGCGCTATTTTCCTTACTGTCTCATACAGGTTTACTCGATTTCTGGAAAGTGATATCGAACATTTTTGGAATTACTTTTTGATAGTATCTTTTTCATTCTTTCTGCAACTTCTGAGATATGTATATGCTAGAATTGGGCACGTCATGGAGTAGTTTAATCATCTGGTGATTAAACGCTTTGTTCTCTCTTAAAGATGCATTTTTCTCAATGCAATATTTTAATTATTTACATAAAAAAGATGAGAGGATTTATCCTCTAATAGAGCCTTAGAGTATTCTCTCCTCAATCATAAACTGCAATGTATACAGAGTGTTACAATTAAACTTGACCACTTTTCATCTGTGATTTTTTATTTTAATATTTTCAAGGCGTAGTTGTTTGAGGGCAGAGGTCTAAGTGGCAGTAACGGTTTGTATGTCAAAAGATGTGCCATCGAAAACGTGTCATGGCATGTTTCTATAAAAAATGTATCTTGACATGTACTTGGCGTGAATTGGTGAGAACATTTCCCAAAATCGCATTATAGATAGTGTAAAAAAAATTGGCACAATTATGGTTGCACAAATTAAGAACTCTAACGATAACACAATAAAAGTTAATTATCAATTTCAATAAAAGCGTTTTGTAACAGTTGGTGCATGGAGGCTTAAATTATTTATAAAAATGTTCATTTGAGAATGTGTTAGATAACGCGATATTTTCGGTGAAATGGAAAACATGAAATTTCTCGTTCCGCACAATGCACTGAATGAACATCAGGAAGTAAATGCTCTAATCAATGAATAAAGAAAGAATATAGGTTACGGCTTATGTAATCGAGAAATGTCAGAGTTGGGTTGCTATATTTAATATTATTGTTATAATAAATTTTATAATTTCACGCCTAGTAGTCGGAGAATTCTGGCAAAAAAGTAATAAAAACCAACATGGTAATTATAATTTCTTCGGTACACATAGTAATATAAAACAATTAGAGGCATAACAAAAAATTAATAGTTGCAGCAACGAAACAATGCAAAATAATTAATTGAAAATTAAGTGCGGCGACTTGGCCATAGCGAATTAAAAGATGTGCTCTGTTCAAGACGGTATTTATACGCGAAAAAAGCCTTGTCTATATACATTATAAGAACCATTGAAAAGAGAGATTACTTTTAAATTCTTTAGCTATAAGCTGATAAATATATCACACTGGCATTGACTCAACCTAATTATCAACATACGAGCCCATAATCACATGAGTTCGCCCGTTAGATATTTTCACGTCCACGCAGTACAAACGGTAACGCAGGAATAAACTACGCTAATAAATACAACAGATTTTATTTGTACTTGAGAAATATAAGACCTGTACACATTTATTCGCAATATCAAGAAAACTAGTGACAAAAGAAAGCATAAAAACATGAAGTAGTTAAATCTCAATTTTTCAGTACCTAGTTTACACTGAGTTGTAAAGTCAATTACCACTGTGTTACGTCACCTCTATTTTCGAAACAGCATTTATACGCCTAGGAATGGTGTCTACAAGACTCGGGCAGTCTTCTAAAGGGAAAAAAATCCCATATTTCTTGGAGACGATGTCACAATGACTGAGGTATTTTAGCCGGACGATTACGTAATTCTTTTTTCATTCGATGCCATAATGTCTCGATCGGAGAAAGATAAGGATTACTCGAGGGCCAACTTAGGACGGAAATATCGTTTTCCGACATCCAAGATTTCACACGTTTGGCTGTATGGTAAGCCGCGCCATCTTCTTGGAAGAGAAATTCCCAATTAGCTAATTGCAGAGACTCGATTGATGGAAGAAGGCACTGATTTAAAATGACTAAATATTTTTCTGCGTTTACGGTGCCTTCAACAAAGTGAAGCCTACCAAAGCCATTGGTGGACATACATCCCCACACCATAACTGAAGCGGTAAATTTCACTTTTTGCCGAGGTCTTTGTTGTAAGCCTCGGTTTTCGTTAGAATCACCCTACTCCACGAATCTCCTACACAAAGCTTAATCAAAGCGACGAATCAAAGAAATTTTGATTCGTCGTTTCAAATAACCGACCTCCAGTGCTCCAAAGTCCAGTTGTTATGTATTTTGGCCCATAGTAAGTGGTTTTTCTTCTGTTGCTGAGTGAGTATGGGTTTTTCTTTTACCTAATAACGAAAAGAATTACATGCATGCATTGAAGTATAAAACCAACATTACTTTATAAAAATTGAATTCAATTTTCTTCAGTGCCCTCCTACAAGCCGATCTGGACTACTGCCTGTCTAGTGCTTCGTTCCACAGAACTGTTAGAGTACTGCAATTGGCATGACGGTTTTTCTTTATGATGCGTCTCAAAATTCTTAATTCTGCAGCAGTCACTGCGGCTTTTCTACCAACACGTGCTTTTCCGACTGTGGAGCCCGCCCGTAACTTTATACAAACTCACAATATCTAACAGTATAATGGAACAATTTTAATTCTTTTGCAATCTGGTAGGCACTTTTGCCCTGATGGTGCAGTTCTATCAAAACTTCCCGTAAATCTTGCGATAATGCTATTCCACGCGCCATTTCGACTCTGTCAACAAAGTCGTTTGCAAGACACAGAATACCATCGACAGAGGTATCGTGATCTAGTTTCATACAAAATACTGGTTTGACACCAATGTTGACGCTTCGATTTCGGTGGTGAGATTTCCTCAAATCAGACACAAATTATATTTTTGATGTTTTTGTTTATTATTATAAGAATTACTCAAACTGATCCTACTTGGCGTTAGGAATGAGAATTATCATAATAGTCTTCATGTGTTAAAAGCTCATTTAACTAAAAAGTCAGTACGGGCGAACTCAAGTGATTTTGGGCTCGTAGTGGAATTTAGGGAAACAGATATTCGTCAAGCATTTTCAAAACAAAGTGACCTGTGGGGACGATCAGATCCCGAGTGTTCATATTATGGATTACTCAGGAGCTTTAGTAGAGCCACTTATCATTTTACTTAATCTGATACTCTCCATCTACACGTTCCTAAGGCTTAGAAAGTAACAAGAATCTACCCTATATTAGAAAGTGGCAAATCTGGCACTGTACTATTCTGTCGAATCTGGGAAAGGTTTTCGAAATGTCATTATACACCCACATTTATCTTCGTGTGTAACCCCTTTTATCTTCTGAACAACATGGGTTCGTAGCAAAATGCTCCACAGATACAAATTTAGCAGAATTTACCCGGATAATCACAAATCACATGGATAATAAGGTCGAATAGATGTGGTGTATACTGATTTTTTGAAGGCTTTTGACAAGGTGAATCATAATATACTAATTTCAAATGTAGAATTATATCGATTCAGTAGTAATCTTCTTCACTTAATAAATATTCACAAGAAAAGTCTTGGATAACCAATCCCTTATTTCACTTTATTGGATGTAAAAGAGAGTTATTTCAAATGGCACTATCAAAAACGGTACTTCGATAAAATACCATTGATGCCGTCATACTTTTAAAAATACGGCTCGACAAAATTAAAGTATTTCTTCAAAGTTTCAAAATCAGTATATGTATTTAAATAGTTAGTCTGTCAACTATTACCAAAGTAAATATTTTTGATTTTAATTGTTGATGTCAAGAAATAATTCTAGGATAATTCCTCTGGCGTTTCAATTTACGAATAATATTGACAAAGACAAATAGAATTTCCTTTTTGTGAGACTGAAAAACCTTGAATGTATATGTATTCTTTATTCTGTTACTGATTACTCTATATTCGTGTGCTTTTCAAAGCTGACTTCCATTTTCAAAAATATTTGATTTACTTGCAAATAAATTTCAATGAAGCTATTTTTACTTACATAACTGGTATTATTGAGACTAATTTTTAACATGAATTGAAGTTACTATTAATGTTTTTGTTTCAATTCGTCTCATTTGCAATAATCATTATTTTCAAGCATTTCGTTAAACCCATCTTTTATATGTTTGTCTAATCCGAAAGTTTAAGTTGAAAAGTGGGACTTCATATACTCATCAGGTCTCTAAGATAAAATATGATACTATTTTCATAAAGAAGCTTACGAGTATATAAAAATTTGCTTCTGCATCGTTTATAAATACATAATTAATATCAACTCTTGTCACATTCTCTCATAAATTACTGTTTCATACTAGGAACATATATGGCAAACTCTTCATTTTACTTAGGTTTTAAAAAATTCTATTTTTTAAATGTGTTATCGATGACCCAATTTCATCGATAAATGTTGAATGTATAACTTAATACCACACTCTTTGAAGTCATACTTATTACAACGTGTTACACTAATATAATCATTTCTTAACGTTACACGCAACAATAATTTAAATTATGCAAATATCGTAATAAATTAATTGCTAGTTGATTTCTTATAAAAAATAATTCTACTATTTTTTTCCGTTGCAGCATGTAAATTTATATCAGCAAACGACAATTTGATAATAATTATAGATCAAACACAGAAAAAAGAAAATAGTTGATTGTATCATTTTTGTATTTTTCCAGAAAATTGAACGGATAAATTCATCAATATCTGGTGTACACATAGGACTGGAGTAAGAAAGGTACATAGTTAATAACGTTTTCCCGTTATTTCAAAATATATTTAATTTATTAATGGTTTCTTAAATAAGTAAATGGTAAATTTATTTTATTTTGAGATACATCTTCAGTAACTATAACGAACAAAGGTTGATACTATTTGAAAGACAATTCTCACAATAATTGTGTGAATCTAGTAGGTCCTGCATCAATAAATCCCTTAAAGGCCTGTTTTCCTAGCGACGCGTTTTTTGCGCTGTGTACGACGTGATACGCTCAGCGTGTTACGTCGCCCACTCCTCCCTACAAATTGAGTAGGACTGTTTTCCCACAGAGCGCAACACGTTCCACGTTGACGTGATACGCACTACGCATTTGACCGATTGCTTCGAGAGCAGTCTATTGCATTGCAAGCTGCATGATAGTATCTCATTGGTGGGATCGGTTGTGATTTTTAGATGTAGTGGAAGATGACAAGGGCAGTTTTACGAACGTTCCTACTACAACCAACAGTGAATCATTAACTTCGACTGAAGAAACTGAGAAATACTTGAACACAACTGAAACACTTACTGAACAAACCCCACCATTTCATCATCAAGGATCTGACGGAATATCAAGGATCTGACGGTGCTGTACTTGAACCCTCAAAATCCAAAAGAAGGCAAGAAAATGTTGCTCTTAATAAATATTTGAAAGAAAAAAAGGAAGACAGGGAACATTTTAAAAGATGCCTCGAAGAACTTGTGGGACCAGTACCCCAAGAAAACGACAATGAAAGTGACATATTTTTTAAAACCGTGGCGGCTACTGTCAAAAAATTTCGACCGGACACTTGGGAAAGGCCTGTGCCACTAGGAACACAGGCTTTAAGAAGCGTACTCCTTTATTGTTTTATGAATTGTACGTTTTAAATCGACACAATTTCGTTAACATAACGATATTGAATTAAAAATCGTGCTAAAATTAATTTCCAAATGAGAAAAATCTCACATGTTTCACAGAATCTACTTACATAACTAAATTGTCAGATGGAATATGTTGTAACTTATAAGCAAGGTATATAAATAGATGGTATAAGGAAGATAATACGGTGGGCATTCAAGTCTGTTGCCCGACGCGTAGCTAATGAACCATTAATACTCACAGGAAACACTACAAGAGTAAAACACACCACGAGACACAACATAACGTACTATATTTTATCACCTTAGTTATACTCGTATATTAAATGACATATATAATTTGTAAAATACCACACAATCAGTACATAACTCGTAATAAATAAAGACATTAAAAGCACAATTACTTTTACGCAACTTTTAAACCATATTGTTTCTGCATTAAAACAACAAACAAGCATAAACAATTAACACATAAATATACGAATAAACGTACACATAAATTAAAGCAAGGCATAATTAAACCTTGCCACCAAACTAATATGCCAAACACCAAACCAAAACACCTTGCATCATAGGCAACAAAAATAATAAAAGTAATAAAATGCAAACAAAAAAACACAAAAATATGAGAATTCAAACCAGCGGCTGGCTGCATATCTACATCTGCACTATAGAAATATATTTACCACCTGCTACAAATACTGTAGTTGAAACACATCACATCGCATCTGTACATTCATAATACTCATGTAATATTGTGTTCAGATATTTAGGAATGTACCAAAAATTAGGAAATAAAGCTTTTAAAAGAAATTACAGAACTTAATCCCGCGTCCGCAGTATACATGGATGACCTAACATTTCCTCCCATAGAGGAGGCTGCGACAATACCATTCGTACTGCGGCTCAGTGTGGTGGACTGCGTACAGTATTTTATGTTCGGCTTTGAGCTTCCGCAGGGGGAGTTTGCCACCTTTCCCCAAGCGTGTTCGAGTTTGAACAAGACAAACCTCAGGAGTTTGGCACCTCTCCCCGAGCATATGAATGTTTGTCTTCATATTTATGTGTGACCTTCCCCACCGCAACCTAAAGCTTCAGGAGAAAGTCAAGAAGTCAAGAAATTAACTTCTAGAAATATCCCAAACAAGTTATTCTGAACTTTTTAGAAGTACTGTTTTAGTAAAAAGTAGCTAACTAATAGCTTGGCCCGATACCATGTGTTTTCCACGATCAACATTTTCCCCTACCAATCCTTTTTCTAACCATTTCTGTTAGATATTAACCACTAAAAAATTGTTTTCCGGGGAGAATTTTAGCGACTTTCATGTATTTCAGAAGCAATAGTTTAGGGTATTTAAAAGGTAAACATAAAGAAATTGATAGACCAAGGAAATTCAGGCAGCAATTATATTATAATACATAATATGATAATGAATTTAAATACTACTGCAATCTACTAGTAGTAAAGATAAGTCAGTTACTTTATTAGTCAGTTATTTTATTATTATTTTTGTTAACTTTTACAAGTACTTTTGCATGTGGTATGAAAAAGTTGAAGGTACACTGCACAAACTTCAGTGGGCGTATAAAATATGATATTATTAATTATAAACTTCCTGAGACTTCTTGTTACCCCTTGGTACTTTTTATTCTTTTTATCGATTTTCAAGATCTCTTACTTGATCTCTTTTTTCAATAAAACTGTGGGTTAAATTTAACATTTTTCAGAGGATTTCGTTCTGAATTCAATGATCCATAAACTTCACCAATTGCGAGAATATATAAGTATTATTTGTAACTTGAGTATTTAAATTTCCATATTTCGAATCCATCCTAAATAGGAAAGTTGCTTCAAGATTCTTAGCTCAACTGGAATATTCAAAATACTGAATTTAGTTCTTTAATTCTAATTCTAGAGATTCAAAAATCTAAGGAATAAAATGCAAATGTTATGATAAACTACAAGCTATATTCATTTGTATGTCGGTACTGTAAATAGAAATAAAATATGTGGTATAAGAGGCAATTTGTTTTTATGCTTAGAGACGACGAGATAAAAAATAATCAAGTCATCGTGTGACCTACTTAACCTTCAATTTTCTGCATATATTTGGGACTTAGGCCAGTGAAAACATTACATTAGAAAAAGGAACACGACAAGCAGGTGGAATTAATCAAATGTGAAACCCGAGTTGTGTTCCAAGAAATACTGACGTAGTCTGTCTACTTATTTTACGGTTAACTCAACTGCAGAGAACAAAATTGTTATATATTATAAACTTGGAGGCACTACCAAAATATTTTATGTGGGAGACGATTAAAAATCTTACTCATATAAAAAAACACTATTTTCACGACACTTCACAAGTGTGTTCGTATATTTAAGGTTGCCAAATTGTATCATCAAATCACCATATTATAGATATTTTTTATTTCAATATCTTTGAAAAAATACCTATACATTACACGAAACAACACGAGCATACTAATAATTAATTTAGTATTTCGTTTTTTTTAAATTATACAAAAATGCAATCATGTAGCTTAAATAAATTACTTATTCCTACTTTTTCATTTCTGTGTGAAATAATTTAGTATTTACAATTATTTTTGTAGACAAGAAACAACAAATAAGAATTTGTATGGTACGCATTAGAAAAGTTCCCATTGGATTACTAGGATTTCTAATATTCCAAGAAATGCAATAGGAGACATGTACTTTAAATGTAATGAATATTTAAATATATATGTCGTCATACATTGATAACATGATACGAGTATATAGATAAATATGTATTTCAGTTATTATAAGTCCTTATTTTGGTATGATGCCCTAAATAATTATTAGAGAGACAGTATTAAATTATTGCTTAATAGTTGTTTACCACATTATTATTGTTACTATGTACATATACTAATTTCTTCTCATGTATTAATTTTGGTTTAGAACTTCAGGGACTTTTCAAGAACATTTAAAATTCAATGTTCAGCATGACGAAGATAAGAAATATCTGGCTCCTTTTTAGTTGTTACTGCTAGGATGCAGCCATTGCCATTGCAGACCAACAAATAATGAAAACAGTATAAAATAGTCTCTTCTTCGAAGTTTTATTGTTTTACATGAGTTCTCCATAACTATCTGATAGTTATGGAGACACGAAATTAATTTTTTGGAAAACTGTTATAAAATGTTCACACTTTCATTGTATTTCCTAAGTGTCAAAATGATACTAGTTGTTGTAAAATGACAGTGGAATAAAAACAAATTAACTCTACAACAAAATAGTACGTAGTACTATTAAACTAGTAGTAAAACTAGTAGTTTTTCTCATACGTATCTATATTTACTAAACGACTGTTTTCGTGTGTGTGTCAAGAAATTTTTAGGTCGATGTACGAAATACATTTCGTTCGAATTTCAGAATTTTGATAAAATCAATATAGTAAACTGACCCTTGCGAACAACGTGATAACTTTTGTGTTTTGATCCGAAGCCTCTAGACGCATGCTCCGAAGGTGATCTCGATATAAGCGAGGAGGCGGCGCAATATTATTGCGATTTGCTTACTTGTATTACTTATTAATTGAATTGCACATTACTTATTTATAGAAAGTACTTCGTATTATTGCAATTGAACAAATTGCAATAATGCGATTATTTATATTTAAAAATTTATTTATTTCAATCGAATAACATTTTACAACTCAAACTAATCAACTATCATTAATAATTATTTTCTCTATTGCAAAATTGGAAATTCAAGTTTCCAAGTATTACAATTGATTTATTCAACGAGTTTATCCCAGATGTAGAGGCAAGGTAATCTCTTAAAATCATATCTTGTTCTGAAAATTTAATTATGGTTCAGGATGGATTATCAAGGTTCAATGCTGACAGAGCTACTGAATCAGAGACTTCAACCACCTTCGCAGATATTCTATTTGCCTCTTCACTTTTAGTCTCAATAGAGTCTTCAGTGTACATTTCCATCACTGAAGTAATCTTCCAAGCCACACGTCTTTTGAGAGAGGTAATGCTTGCTCCAACTTTGAATCGAATAAAAGCATCGTACAAGAACGTTTCAAACAGTGGCCCGTATAGTCTTTCCGGATGCCCGATTTCAAATATGCAGGGATTTTTCTTGGAGTACTTCTCATGTTATTAATACCAACCACTAGATTAGCACATTTCTATTAGCATATTTAATGAAGAATCTATAACATTTAGTAAACTTAGGGCGCAAAGCAGAGTATTTTCGAATAATGGTATATGAAATACTCGTACATCTGAAATGACAAATGTTCTTTGAATATGTGTCGTGTAGTCGACGATGTTAATAATAACCACATAACATTTACCTTCTACATCTTGTACAGTTATATTTCGTAATCCTTTTCGTCTATCCGTAAATACCCATTTTTAAAATAACCAAGAAAAATGTATTACAGAGAAACTATTATGTAACTCATATAGAACACCGTGAATTATCTCCATTAATAAAAATAGTTCATCAATAGTTGAAATCAATAGTTCAACAATCTTGAAAATCTTGTCATACTGATATTTTCTTTAACATTCAATGCACTCTTTAACATGGAGTAAATTTGTCACAATCTTAAAGATTTTACTTTCATGATGCTGTATTCAAAATATTCCATTTATACATTTTTAGATATTTTCTAAATGTTCTTTTCAGTACATCACTGTTTGAAGTCATAAACTGTTTTATAGTATCTGGCAGATTTTTGAGGAATAAGTTGGGGTTCTGCACTTCCTGCTACTCTCGATACTTCAAGAATGAAATCTTCATCACTTGACAAATCCATTTTGCTTTCTATTTCATTCATACTTAACACTTGAATTGAGTTGTAATATTTTAACATTAATTTCTTAAGTTTGAAAAAATTTTTGACCTACTATCAGAATAGAATTATGGCGATTAGATACAAATGACTATTGATATTTTGTTCATCTAGTTTCTATTATTACTTGCCTATAGCATATTAGAATCTTGCAAATTTATATTTCTACGATAAACGTCAAATTAATTTAGGGTAAATGTATATTTGTTTACTATTCTTGTCGCCAATTGTACCAATATCTCGAAGCAGTTTTAGAAAAATAGTCACTTTTGCATTCTCGCATGGTTTTTTGCTCGCTGCCGCTCGGTAAAATCTCCATTCTTAAATGCAAAAGTGATACTCCGCAACCTTGAATAAAAAACAACTATTTTTATTCATCTGGAGTTCATATGATAGATTGATGGAACGATATCTAGATTGTATTACGTTGTAGATAAAATACTAACAACTAAAATTTGAAATACTATTATTAACATTCATCTTACATATAACTAAAAATAATCCATAAAGTTTTATATACCTGTAGTATAATTTTGTTATAATATCTGAATATACATCAGCATAGCTACTAATGTGTCTTGCTATAATTTGAGTAGTTATTTTTTGTATTTTTTATTTGTAATGAACAGTGCTTTAATACACCTATATAGTTTATTTCATCGCTATTTGCCAAATAAATAATCTCAAAACATACCGTGGCTTGTTTTTATGGCTAGGCTCAGGTAGACTATTCTATTTATCGGCAAGATAAGAGAGTTTTTTATTTGGCAAATAGCGATGAAATGAATAGTATATTTATATTTTGACAAAAATACTCTATAAATTTGAGCAAGAATTATATTTTTCAGTATATAGGATTATAAGCAAAATAAATGTCTACTACATTTTCTGTTAAATCTGCTTGGTACATTTATTATGTAAGAAGAAACTTACATACCAATTTTCCAAGAGCTTAATTTCCTTCCCCTGGCATAGATTGAATGTCTTACCTGAAAATAAATACAACTGGTTAAATACCTATTCAGAATGATGGACCAGCGAAAAATGATGGACTAGTAGATACATGAAACAAAACAGTAGCATACAACCTATATAATTATAACGCGTTTATGGTATTTTTTATTGGATACACAGACAATAAGTAAAGTATACGTAGACATAAGTACATTTTAAATATACGAGTACATCGATACTTTCAATTTTAAATCTGGTGGTTGTGTTATAATATAGGGTGGTTTTATACCATAGAAATAGTTAATACAATAGTTGCGCCAACTAAAAACATAAATATTTTTGTATTACGTGAAAGAGGAAATCGGAGGTTTGATGATGATGATAAAATAAGTTTAGTATATTGAAAAACTCAATGCCACGAACAACAGCAACTCTTTTAACTCTAGACAAGACTTGTTATGGGCCACTCTTCTGAGCTCCACAACCTTTCGAGAAGATTCCAAAAACCGTAGAATTACCGTAGAATTCGTCAATTCTATATGAGACACAATTTACCAGAGACCTTAAAAGTGTTTTCAAAGATTTGAGAAGGATATTAATGGAACAGTGAACCAAATGTTTACCTTAATCACGGTTCACTAACCATGAATGGAAATAATTATAAGATATTGGGTATTGGAAAGAGTAGCGCCATAGATCGTAATAAGTATCCCTTCACTGTTCACTATATCATGACGAATAATAGACAAATTAAGTAAGTTTAATAGTACTGAACCATGCATGAAGCTGGAAAATATTTGTAACAGTTTACTGAACCTGACCAAAGCTTTGTTATATACGTAAATAAAAATTAGAGGTAATTTAAATTAATTTTAAACATCTCCCAATGATGCGAATTTGGCTGGCGACTCGAACTCAGATCATGATAGTTAGTAGATAATCATATTTCCTATTTGACATGCTCTAACTGAGCTATTACGAGTAAGATGGTCTGATATTATCATTCTACATCTAATAGTCATTATTTTTGATATACTAGTAATATTGCCTTTGATTGAACACTGTCACTTATAGAACTGTGATTGTGTTGTGTTGGCAAATATTACCATAGTTACAATGATGATCATGTTCAACTACAAGCTTAAATGTGATTGGTTGAACATTAAATTAGCGACTACAGGAATTTCTTCGCTCCTTTTATATCACTCAGATATATCACTCAGGTAACAAATTTTGACTAAATTAGGAGTATTATCAAAGATATTTGATGACACCAGTAAAATAAAACATGTTGTTCAATGACGCCATTTTTTTAAAGGGGCAATACATATATACATATATTACAAGGGGCAATACATAGGGCATACTAATCAATATATATTTATATTTTATTAGTAATGCTCTGATAATTGGCAGGATATGTTGCTATTTATTCTGCTGATTCTGTCTCTTATGAATTGCTTTAGAAAACAACTAACACAAGAATATTGATACGTATGCTTTGTTGCCCCTATATCGAAAATTTCAGAACATTTTGATTGAACAGACTGGATCTCTGAAGAAATAACGATCCTGTAAATGTATATGATTCCAGTTGTAAGTAAAATAACTAATTAGCAAAGCATTTGCGTTAGAAAAAAAATACTGTAATTACATCATAATTCTGTACCACAATTTTAAACAATCTAACAATATTTTATTTCTAAATAATGTAATAATACCATTATTAATTATTATATCACTGTGTAACGACTTTAAGGCAAACATCCGACATAGTTTTACAATAAAGACGGTTTTAAGAAACAAATTGGTTTATATTTTTATGATTTCAGATTTCGTACTCACAGTATATACATATATACATTGTATAACATTTTCCCAAATAATTTTCTAGTGAAATGTTTGCGTTAAAAATAAACTACTTATGATAAAATTGAAACATTTGAAATATCTAAGAATGAACGCAGACGTTAAAATTAAACTTGCCTACTTGATGAGACTCAAAAATAGTGCATCTCTAGGCTGCTAATTAGTAACAGTTGGCTAGAACTAAACATACATAATTGATCAATATTAATTCTAAATAACTTTGGTGCAATAACGTAAATTACCACTCTCACAATTAATTAATTTATTTGATCGATTATATCGATTTTATTGTTAATTTGTTTCACTTTAAAAAATTTAAAAAGACGTTTGCCTTTATGAAGATTTGCAATGATATAAACTTCAGGTCGCTTGAAACTATTGGCAGTATTAATAGTAATTTTATATTCAAAAGATAAAAAAACATTAGTTTGGAATATTTTAGGGGCTTTTCTAAAATTGCGCTGCTCAGATTGTTACGAAAGAACCCTACAGGAGATATTTCTTTAGACTGAATGTGATAGATTTTGCTGCTATTTACTTACAAAACTTATTGCACATTTCTGACTGAAAATAATTCATTTGCGGTCCTATGTGATGCAAATTATTTTTATGAGTTACTAGATTTAATAGGAAAAAGTAGGAAAACCTATATTGAGAGAGGAATTTGAAATAGCACTAAGGGGGCTAAAGAACAATAAAGCGCCGGGTGTAAATAAAACACAGGCGGAAATTTCGAAATGTGCGGGACAGAAAGTAGTAAATAGGATGTTTGAACTGGTAAAATACATATACGAAACGGGTGAGATGCCGGAGGATTATAAGAGGAAGATATCGTTACTATACCGAAAAACAGAGGAGCCGAAAAATGCGAGAACTTTAGAACGATTAGCCTAACTTCTCACGCGTCAAAAATCTTAACCAGAATAGTGCAGAAGAGGATGGAAAATAGAGCGGAGGAAATACTAGGAGAAGACCAATTCGGGTTTAGGCGAAATAGGGGATCTCGCGAAGCTATTCTCGCTCTAAGAGTAATGTTAGAGAAAACAATAGAAAAAGGAAAGAACGCTTATATAGGATTTGTAGATTTAGAAAAAGCTTTTGATAATGTAAGATGGGAAAAAATCTTCGAGATACTAAAGAGCGCGGAATGAAGTGTACAGATAGGAGAGCAGTACACAATTTATACAAAGAGCAAACTGCTGTTATAGAAGTAGAAGGGGAAAGAAGGGAAGTAGGTATTAGGAAAGGAGTAAGACAAGGATGTACGCTATCACCACTAATTTTTAATCTGTACGTCGAAGAGGCGATTAATGTCGTAAAAGGTAGAGTGGATTTCGGGATTAAAGTATAGGGACAGAAACTAAAAATGCTGAGATTCGCGGATGATATAGCAGTATTAGCATCTAGTAAGGAGGAATTAGAATCAGCGTTGAACGAAATGGAGGCAGTGTTGACAGAGGAATACGGAATGAGGGTAAATAAAAACAAAACTAAAGTGTTAGTGTGCAGAGGGTGCGAGAGCAGAGCAAAAACGAAAGTACAAATTAATAATGAAAGAGTGGAGGAAGTTAAATACTTCACTTATTTAGGAAGTAAAATAAATTGGGATGAAAGAAGCGATAAAGATATAAAACAAAGAATAGCGCAGCATCGAGTAGCTTTTAACAAAAAGAAAGCACTTTTATGCTCGGGAGTAATAAACTTAGAAACAAGGAAGAGATTTTTGAAGACGTATGTATGGGACACGGCACTATACGGTTGCGAAACCTGGACGGTAGGGGAAGCAAGTAGGAAGAAATTAGAAGCTTTTGAGATGTAGTGTTACCGAGGAATGATGAAAATACCGTGGACTGATAGGATTAGAAACCAAGAAGTATTAGAGAAAGTCGGCGAGGAAAGAAGTATGTGGAAAAACATAAAGAAGAGAAGAGATAGAATGGTAGGCCACTTGCTGAGATATGGTGGAATAGTCTGCGATATTTTGGAGGCAGAAATAGGAGTGAAGAAAGGCAGAGGTAAGCCTAGATTAGACTACTGCTCGCAAATAGTAAGGGATGTAGGTTGTAGCACAATTAGCAAAATACGTAGGTTAGCACAAGATAGGAGAAGCTGGAGGTTAGCGTCCAACCAGTCTTAGGACTGATGACCTCATGATGATGACTGGATTTAATACTAATTCAGATCTTAGCAGTAATATAACTAAAATTTTGGATATATGTTTTTGTGGTCATAACGTAACGTCTAGTGATATTGCACTAAGATATAATGAACATAATTATTCTATGTAGAAGAATTACGTTGTTACACGTATTTTAACATTGCCAATTATAATAGAAATGTTGATACCATTGACAAATTCTATATAATACCAATTTTCTAGAACAAAAGTAGATTTTGACGAAAATATAACAAATCTCATTAATATACTCGTATATGCTTATTAAACACGTATATATTAAATAAAAACATGAACCATGGCTTATAGATAGTTTAAGACACAAGAAAATGTTAAAATATATGCATAGGCAATGTTGATTGAACATAAGCAAGGTTGATATGGTCTAAGTTAATATTATGGGATGCCATAAGGGACATAATACATATTTTCAGCAAGACCGCTGAGTCTTGCTGAAAATATGTTTCACTATACGAATATTAACAATAATTTTACAAAATCTATAGTCAAAATAGACCGTTGAATGAAACACAGATGAAAATCGCACCCATTAAAGACTTATTAGGATTCTGAAGATTTAATTTATACAGAAAAAGCATAACTCAAAATTGGGGACCGGCAAGGATTAGTTATGGGGTTTTTCACACGGCTACTTCACTTTTGGCTTACATCCGTATGGTTGCTTATGGGTGTGACCAATTTAAATAAATTACGCCATAACTGTCTCACAGAAGATATCCAAGTTCTCTGGATTGATCTGGGGTAACGATACCAATTATATGAAGTTGATGCATCTAGATCAACTCCATATCATTGGTATCGTTACCCCAGATCAATCAAGGGAACTTGGATATCTTCTGTGAGACAATTATGGCGTAATTTATTTAATTTGACTATACCTATAAACAGTCATATGGATGTAAGCCGAAAGTGAAGTAGCCGTGTGAAAAAAACCCACTTAAAGTAAAGCTTAAAGTAATGGAGAGTGTTTTGATTTAAACATCAATCGGCTGAGTGTATGTGTGTGTCTGTGTGACTATCTAGGGGTTAGGTGGATGGAGAAATAACTCTCGCTACCATAAAAATAAAAAAGGTAACTAGGGCTAGTAATAAAAGTAGAAACAAAAACAAAATATATTATAGTACATAATGTAACGTCGTCACCACTTGTTATGTTCTCTGAGGAAATGGGGAAATACAATATCCTCAAGACTAAATAAACAAATCAGTTTTTATAAATTTGTGCATTTTTGATATGAAAATGTTTTCAACAGAAACAAGTCCATCAAACATTAAAATCACATCCATTACATAACTAGGATGTTTAAGATTGTGATAGATATGCAGCTAAAAGACAGTGCCACGCCACCTATGGAACCATACTGCTTCTTATTTATGACGCAGACTACTTCGTCTAATGCAGGTTTTCATGTACGCCACGTGAGGGTAATAATTTAAAAGGAATTATTGTTACCTAATTGATTCTCAGTTGATAACACCAGGCCGTCCCGGAACTGCATATCGCGATTTTATCCTTATTAGAAATCATCAGTACACAGGATTATGCCTGGCGCTCTGAAAAAATTATACGGGCTTTGTACAAAGCTGGAATAAGCATACATATATGTAGAATTGGATGAAGGTGACACTTTGTCGTTTAGTAGGTAAATGGCGTTTTGTCAATTCTACATTATGTTTATGCCAGCTTGGTACAAAGCCTGTCTAATAACCCTGATGCACTGATGATTCCTAATAAGGATGAAATCACGATGTGCAGTTTTGGGACGACCTGGCGTTCTCAACTGAGAATTAATTAGATAATATATGAATATGCAATTTCCAGTTTCTTGTAAATATCATATTAAATAATGTTAAATATTACTAATTATTTTTATACAACCTTCTTTTAGGTTAAAAATAAATCATTAATTACAGTAAATAATTTTTAATGTATAGAATTATTTATTATTTTTACTCATTTTTGAAATGTTCCAAATATTCGTTCTTTTAAAGTTTCGTTCACTTTGGATACATTCAATTCAAATTAAACATTTACGACTTCCCAATGCACTTTCTATTAAAATTCTTAACAGTTATCATCATTTGGTTATCTGTATTACAAGAGAAGTTGAATATATTAAACATACAAACTTATTATAAAACTAATTAATTGTTTCAGTAAATTGCAATTCAGTCGTATTCAAATTTTGAATTTTGGGTGAATTAGATGATGAAACTACAATTATAATTGCTCTAAACCATATTATTTTATTGTGATACTGTATTTATTTTTGCAAATCTCTCATTGTTAGATTGATTCTACCACAAGACTGAACTACCCGATCAGTGCTCTTTCCCGCGAGCTTCTGTTTATTTTAATTTCATTTTATTGCTACTCTTTTTTGAACGTTTATTCTTGTATATATGATTATTTTATCCAAATTATTCATTCTCGAAGAATGCTTCTCACAAACATAAATACCCTCTGTATACTATAACGACGACTAACAGAAAAGAGTTATTTATTTGGAGATTAGGGATGTGTGCCAATTATTTTATAGTAACTTGGGGTTATTTTTATTTGGATGTAAACTCTGTGTCTGCTATTATTAATGATGTTATGATACCGGTACTTAAAATATGCTTGGTTATAAAAACATAATACATTTATTTAGACATTCGAATGTGAAAACTTTAAAACAAATTTATATTTACAGACTGCGGAGACTTAGCTTTAATCTTTATACAAAGCTAATATAAAAATGCACGAATTATTATTTTTATTTAGGGGTCCATCACTAAATTGACGCAACACTATACGTGATGCACCAATATAGTGCATATTTACAGTGATGATATACTTATGTCCATCACTATATTGGTGCAACACAGTGCTGCTTTTTTGATAAACGTTTATAAAAATTTCACATGAGATTTCAATAATTTAAATCACATTTGTTACAATTACAACGTTTTGTGTACCTAATACTTACTTTTTATTATTTGAATTCCCGCAAAATTCAACAAATAATCAGAAATAATAAAAATATTAATGTCAAATAAACAAATGACATGAACATGAGTGTTTTACGATTTTTGAATATTTGCCAATTTTATTTAATAGGATACATAACATTTCTAAATTATAATTTTTCATATAATTAAAAATAATAACAAAATAATTATTTATTAGTTTTCTGTTATGATATGTGATCGACCTAAAATGATCACCCTTCTTAATAATTAAATTAAGACTGAGAGTATATCACGCAAATGGTTATTATTGCTATAAATAGTTATCAAATATTATACTATGGTGTATTCTTAACAATAATACCAACAGTAGATTTGTATATTAAAATGCGTATACATCAGGTTTGAGAATATGACTGTGCAATCAATGAATATAAATATATGTTGTACCACTATATATGTATACACATATTTCGATGTTTCCTTAATATAAAGGCCTGGTTACACAGTGCGAGATAGCTGGCGAGTTGGCCTAGTCAGTTACTGTAGTACAGCTACTCGCACCATGTGACCGCATCATACGAGTTACTGTTATGTGCGAGTCGGTCAGTAGCTCGCATCCGAGTTACTTCAACATTTTTGTTGTTACTCGCCTATCGTCTTTCCCCACCACGCAACAAGGCAGCAGCTCGCATGTGGCTCGGGCTTCAATTTGCACTATTTTGCGAAACGTCAGTGGCTCATATGCTCGGTACATTTGCACACAACGAAATCCACACTTGACTGCAGTCTCTCGGGCAGTAGCTATTACATGTGTCATGACATCTCGTACTGTGTAACCAGGCCTGAAGGTCTGGTTGCACAATACGAGCTGCTGACGTGACAGTAGATAGATACTGCCACTGTGTACCCGCATGACAGTAGCTCGACTCACCTCGACCGGTCATACGATGAGAGTAGCTGCTGTAACACAGGTAAGCAGGTATTGCCCAAGAGACTACAGTCAAGTATGCATTTCGTTGTGTGCAAATGTATCGAACACACGAGCTACTGACATTTTACAAAATCGTGCGAGTTGATGTCCGAGCCGCACGTAAGCTGCTGCCTTCTGGGTGGTGGGGGAAGGCGATGAGCAAGTAACAACAAAAAATGTTGAAGTAACTCGGATGCGAGCTATTGACCGACTCGCACACGACAGTAAAGGAGGCTTCACACGACGCTAGTAACTCGTACGAGTCACTGGGGCGAGTACTGGAGGCGAGTGTTTTACAGGGATAGTGGCGTCTACACGCTAAAATTGGTTTTTGACGTGTAGACGCCACTCGGTTTAGTGGCTATTTCCAGTTGTCGAGTTTTTTCGTTTCATATATTCATTTCTTTTACAATTCTTAATAAAGCTGATTCACGGACCGATTTGTTTTTATAATTATTCAGGCTCATATTCCATAAACATTCTTCGTCTCTATACAGTTCCACAAATTTTAAAGTGGTATCTTCACCCCACTTAGCCACTTTAGAAACCTACACGCAACGATCAACTATTACGAAATACGAGGTAGGCACTATCAACGACTTCAGTAGCACTAAACTAACCACTCGTATGTGTTACTCGAATCGTGTAAACGGTGCTAGTACGTCATACAGTCGAGTATTGTGTGGGGGAAGTATTGGTGGAGGAACCAACTCGTTCCAGTAAATAGGATTGCTTTCTATTCGCTTGACTGACATGGACACTAACAGCGAGTACTCTACTGGAATACAGAACACCAATTTACACAAGGCGCGTACTAGAGTGAAGTACTCGATTTTAGTGACTCGTACGAGTTACTAGCGTCGTGTAAAGCGGCTTTAAGTCGTATGAGGTGGTCATATGGTGCGAATAGCTCGCACTGTGTAACCAGGCCTTTAAGGTTGGTTGGTATTTGGATTCTATAAGGAGAGAGGGTATACACAAGCATTCAGGCAATCATAGTGAGCACATTGTGCTACCTTCATCAGAGCCACCATTGTCGACAAACACTAACTTCAAAATACTTTAGCTATTCCACTGCATGTATTGAAGGAGAGTACTTGATGGTAGTCGACGAAGATCGGCCATTTCCTTCCAGTAAGTTCCGAATATAGCTCCTCGTTTTGTTAAGTATACAGGTCATCCTTTTATGATATGTTCCGCAGTCTCATTCTCCAGGTGATTGCATCTCCTACATATAGGAGTGTCAGTATAGTCCATAATATGGAAGTGCCTGTTTAGTCTACCAGAATACAGGTTAAAAAGAGAAAATAGAATAAAGTGTATTTTTTAATATTCTCTTTTACAGGTTTTGAATGGCACTAATTATAATTTCTGTTTTACATCATTATGTGTTAAACTTTACACAGTATATTGGATTAACTGTAACATCAAAAGGTTGTTTATAAAACATATATATTATTTTCTCCAACTATTGGTATAAAGTTTCACATTTTGGGTAATAATAACATTTTATCATGGCCTATCATGATGTGGTGATCACTTTCCATAAAAATCATGTGATTTTATATATATTTTGGTATACATATATATTATTTGGTATGACATTTTATACTATTTTTATAGAGAGTACTTATTTATGCCTTTGTATCAAGTACCCAGAAAGTAAACACAAAAAATCTACTACCGGTGGTTTTCTTGCTACTCACTAATACAACTAATTGTTTTAAAAGAAACAATATTTATCAAAACAACCGTAAATAATATTCACAATGTCAATATTTTCAGAAATTTTAAATTCTTAAAGTAAATAAATCTATTTTGTTATTGCTATGTTATTTTCAATAACAATTATTCCTATCGGGTTGATGTAAAAATGATAATGATTTTCGTCTTTTCCTTAAGAGCATGGTTGATTGAAAACTTTAGTTTTTTTTTGTTGTTGACGGAATTGTAGCTACCTATTTATAATAATACTAATGTATAAATACAGGGTTTTTCAATAGGGATGCTCGAAATTTGTTAGGTTATAGCGGATATGTTGTGGTATAGATGTGCCAAAAGAACATATGTCAAACTTATTATGAATTGTTCAGTAGTGTATGAGAAATCACCATGGAAGGTTATAGCTTTCAACAACGTATGCAAATCATCAAATTTTATTTTCAAAATTAGTGCTCCGTTCGAGAAACGTTTCGCGCATTACATGACTTTTATCCTCGCCACAACCTTCCCGCCGAGTCGACTATTCGACATTTGCTGCCCAAATTTGAGTCGACTGGTTTAATAAATAATCATTCAACACCTGTACGTCACCGAAAAGCAGTTTGCTGAAAACACCGCTGCTGTGTATGAGAGTGTACGGGAAAACCCGAGGTAAGAACTTTCTGCGACTTCAATTTTCCGATTTTGCACCGGGACTTGGATCTGCACCCGTATAAAATCCAGCTCACCCAGGAACTTAAGGTAAACGACCATAGACAATGCAGCGTGTTTGCTGATTGGGCTCTGGAATAGTTGGACGTTGACCCAATTTTCGCCAAAAAAATCATATTTAGCAATGAGACCTATTTTTGATGACCAGATATGTGAAAAAGCTAAATTGTCGCATTTAGGACGAACTAATCCATACGAGATACACTAGCACCAAATGCATCCCGAGAAAGTTACTGTTTGGTGAGGATTTTGGATTGGAGGAATCATCGATCCATACTTCTTCCAAAACGAACTGACATTGCCATAACCGTCAACGGCGAGCGCTACAGATCGATGATAAGCAACTTCTTGTTGTCTAAAGTGGATGATATGGATATCGACGACATGTGCTTCTAACAGGACGGCGCGATGTGCCGCACAACGTATGCCACGAAAACCTTTAGACTTCTTTCTTTGGGGCTATCTTAAATCGCAGGTCTATGCGAATAAACCGCAAACAATTGATGCCCTCAAAGTGAACACAACGAACGCCATCTAGCACATTCAGCCAGATTTATGCGACACATTCATCGAAGATTGGACTTCCCTAATACGTGCCACCAAGCAAAGCCGCGGCGGATATTTGAACGACGTTATATTTCATACTTAATGCCATACAATATTATTTCAAATAAAAAAAAATGAGTGAATATCTCATACATAACATGTTTTATTTACGTTTAAAAATTGAGCGTCGTTGTTCAGTTTAAATGACACAAACTTTCTGGATGCCATTCCTCATTATTATAAAACTAAAATATACTATAGGTACAATAAAGACGCTATTAAGGTAATAGTTATGCAGTACGTACACGTTTAACAATTGATAACAATTATGACCAATCGCGGAAATAGAGACGGTATAGTTCAGGTTTTATTTAAAATTATAAACAAGGAAAAGGAAATAAAGCACGGCTTACTAGATCACTAGAGTAGAGCAAAAGACACGGCTGTGAAGTAACTGAAGCTGGTCAGGTATGGATTTCCTGTTGAACGCCCAGAAGAGTAGGCAAAATACTCACGCCATACTGGCTGGCGCGTTCGCGCGAGTACACGGATGTGTGTAGTAATTCCCCAAGAAGCCTCATTCACTGCACAGGATAATTAACAATTAACGCGTCTTTAACAATGGTCGTAATTATGTGACATGCCTAACAAGGGATTTATTAACCGCGAATTATCTCACCCACTAATTTGACTTTGGTCGGCCATACACTTAAATTATACATATATGACGAAATGGATTACTAAGCACTCTTAGGATCCAAGGTATAGCTAAAATAGTTATCGTTCTAAAATAAATCAAATTAAATTTATATTAAAAATGTTAAAAATGTCATAGTGAAAAATATAGAAAAAACCAATCTAAAATAAGTACGTTGTTATTTATAAACGAGCATGTATAGTTTATTTCATCGCTATTTGCCAAATAAAAAATCCCAAACGGCTCTTATCTTATACTGTGGCTTGTTTTTATGGCTAGACTGAGGTAGACCGTTTCGTTTATCGACTAGATAAGAGAGTTTTTTATTTGGCAAATAGCGATGAAATGAATAGTATATTTTACCGAAGGTATGAGATTAGCTATCATCACTATAGATTGTCTGTATAGTGATCTAAGTTATTTATTTTGATATATTCAGCTTTATGCATGTTCTAAGGCTTCGTCATCTACTCATATTTGTTCTGTAAATATTCCTATAAAAAATTAAGGTGAAATAGACACTCGATCTAGGTGTTATGTCGATTGATCCTTAGCCTGTCCACTCATAGTGAAAATATTACTTCAATAATGTCGAACTTCTTGGACTCAATATTCTCAATATTGATAAATCATGTCAAGATTACGAATTCATAAAAAAATAAAACTATTCTGTAAGGCCCAAGTAAACTAGACCTGGATAACTAGCCTAAAGCGAGCATATGGGGAAAGAAAAGGCCAATAGATTGGTTAGATAGGGCGTATCTATTGCTTTAATGCGTCTGGAACAGTTGTGCTACGCCATACTATAAATAAATGGACCTAAGGAATAATAATACCATAAATGAATAGATGGTAAAATAGACATGCAAAATACCACCTTACTGACTAGGTGAAAATTAAAGGCCATCAGATAATAGTGAACGTTCTGAATTTCATATGGCTAAGGGGGTTTAGACATGGATCACATGGGGTTGGCTGATGAAGCAAAAAACAGATAAAACAAATAAAGAAGAGAAAACATCAGCAACTTGTTATATGCTTCAAATTTTGGTTGAAGTATGTCCTAATAGTGATTGAGTTACATTGAAAAATGTTTTGCAATTACAGAGGTATTTCATATCTCATTACATTGAATGGAACAGTATATCGTCATAACTGCAGATATTGTTCCTACGTGAATCCTCATTGGATTCAAAAATAGCATAGTCATCGTTAATGTGAAATACGTGTATGAGATAGAATGATAGTTGGTCGTCTTTCAGGGTCTTGCTTACTTCTTTGAAGAAAATTGACTATTTACACTGCTCTAAATACGAGTATCTAAAATTTCCATGTTTCTGCTTAATTTTAGCTTTAGAAGTTCGTTATCCAAATAATGAGAATGATATTCTCACTAAAGAATTTGATTTCAACACGATGAAGCTTCTCTTCATTTTGGTGTTGATATCCTACCATTGGTGCTGATCCCTGGTAAATAGACAGGATGAATAGAACCAATTTAATGGCCACCGAGTTTACCTATTTAACCATTTTGAATTGATTTTTTTGGGATTACTTAAAATCGAAGATCTATTTTAATATGTCAAATAATGTTGAGCATCTGAAGCAATGAGATCGAATCGAAGAAAAATAGATGTCCAGATATTATTTAATGTTCAATACAAGGTATTTACATGCGTGTTGGTCGATATCAGAATTATTGATGAAGCATATTTTAATAATTTTCAAACTTCTGTCAGAAATAAAGTTGTATTTGCTTAATTTGTATTTAACTCAAAACCCATATTGCCTGAAAAATGGTAGATCTACTAGAGGAAACTGTATCAGTGTATTTAGTTTCATTAAACTAATATAAATTTAGTTTCGTTAAACATTAGAGAGGGATATAAATTAAAATGTAAATTATAATGACGTCACAACTCAAGCACAGAATCTGAAAATAATAACATTTACAAGTCAGTCATTTTTTTAAATAAGGTTATTGTATTCCATAGTTCTTTAAAAAATCATTTAATTAACAAAATTATGAATATTGTGCGAACAGTTTTCACCACGCTGTATGCTACTGAATTTGTGGATACAATATTATTGTGAAATGATTTTGTATAAGGCATAGAATTGTTCTTCTTAATATTATAACTGGAGGAAATGAATTTGAGGACATTAATATTAAACAGGGGCGTAGCGGACATGGATGCGAGTGATGCGTCGCATCCCTTAAAGAATTGGCAAATTAGTGTTATTTAAAAGTTCCATCGATTTTTCAATTACAATTTTTTAATTATTGTAAACCGACCGCAAACATACATTATTTATTTTAAACGATACCATCAACTTTTCTATTTCAAATCGACCGTGAAGGCGCCCAAAATTATTGGACTCCCACGTTACTTGCTGCAGTGCTGAATTGCGATGGTCCACGTTACATCCAAGTTACGCATTAGATGGGCGAAAAGGTCAGTGATCTCACCCTGTCAACAGTGGAACCTCGAGTGAGTGTTGTCGTTATCTTCGGACATAGTTATGTGATTATGTGAACGCATCTTGGCGACTGTCGCCATAACGTAAGGAAGATTTGGATGCGCTGTTTCAGGTAATTGTGGAAAATAAAAATGAGGAATGTGATCGAGAAATCCTTATTTGTGCTAGAGGCCTTTTTACTTTATTGTGCGACTTTGATTTTAATTTTTTCTTAGCAGTGTTTTCTGAAATATTCCCACATTCCGAGAGTCTGTTTAAAATTCTACAGACAAAAATATCAGATATTAGTTACTGCAATAAAAAGATCGCCGATTTAAAATCACATATTCAAAAAGTGAGAAACGAGTTTAGTGACATTTGGGACGCCATGGACAGATTTGTGTTAGAAAATCAACCACCAAGTAAAAGAATGCGTTTGGATTTAATTCCTGAAGAAGATAAGAAAAGCACATATGCACGATTGTTTTATGACATTTTAGACGTTATTACTTTGAAAATTAGTCAACGGTTTAGTGAAATTTCTAAACTGAAATTCTTAAATCTTCTAGATTCCACATAATTTATTTCATTCGTGAAACGTTTTCCTAACGAACTTTTTTCTTCTTTAGTAGATACATTCTTTGACGCAAATCGTTTAAAAAGTGAACTTTCAGTGATTTATGTACAGTGATCACGATATGAAAAAGAGCACTATATTTGAGTTTCATCAATATACTATGTCCCTTCAATTATTTTCTGTTTTCCCGGAGTCATCAAAATTGTACCGTTTAACTTTGACTATTCCTGCCACAAGCAGTTCCACGGAAAGAGCATTTGCATATTTAAAGAGAATAAAAACTTATATGCGAAATTCTCAAAAGCAAGAAAGACTGTCAGTTTTAGCATTAATAAATATTGTAAGTGCCTTGTTAGACTATATGAATGAGATCGTCTCCAACATTTGAAGAAACAGTGATAGACGTTTTCGCTGGACAAACAAAAATCGCAGAATTGATCTTCATTTTAAAAATTAGAATATATACTTCGGCATAATAATTTTAGGTTAGTGTCTTTTTTTATTTTTACTATTTTCATATGGCCTACTATACATCTGACTATACATCTTCCCCTTATAAAATTTTTATCACATCCCTAGATTTTTTCTCACGCTACGCCCCTGGTATTAAATGTATATCAGCATTATTATATTATTAGTATTAATCCAAATTTTTAACTTCATTGTATTTAATAACTTAATTATAATTTTTTATAATATAATAATATAATAAGTCATCAATATTTTTATTGAACATAAACCGTATATATGTAGATATACAAACGGAACGTATCACATGTTAACATAAAAGTAATTTAATCCCAATGGATACATTCTCATTAAGTACAATAAAATAAACCCTGTTCATTTTACACTTCCTGATACGGGTACGCCTAAGAAATCCAATAAATAAACATTCGTTTGGTCTTTTTTCAGCCATGCCACTACGGATAGAAATACCTGATTTGTAACTACATATTTAAGCACGGCTGATACCCACATGTGCGCATTGAAACTGTAAGTTTCACCGTTCAGAATTAAGATTCGCACTCTCACTTTCACAAGGAAAGCACAACAGTCGACGTAGTACCAATGGCCCCGTTTTGTAATCGCGCTGTAAACGTTCTGAAATCTGAAATGGCCCACATGATGTACAGCAATTAAGTACAATATAGAAACTAACGAAGCCATAGAAATGCTATAAAGGAAACCGAATTAGTTCGTCTATTGCAGCGCTCCTTCAATAGTAATCATTTCTTTACTAAACCAAAGAAAATTTTATTATCTAGCAAGGGTATGGACACCGTTAAATTATTATTTAACACATTTTATTTGGCTTAATATTATTATTTTTTATTTCTGAGGGATTTTAGGGTGTAAAGTAGGGGCGATTCCTGGTCAAAAGGCATATCAAAAAGGGACACTAGTCAATGCTTTACAATTAGCTAATAATATATTGCATTATGAGAAATCTTCACGGAATAATTTTGAAAGTTGACTTTACAGCTTTAATCTATAATTAAAATCTAAGTCTATTTGCAACGTTCTGTTTTTCTAAAACACGTCATTTACGTTCTTGAACATTCTTTTGGAGTTTCCGGAGTGTTCTTCTAACCCGCGATCGTTTCCCGCGGTCACAGTTGCGTTGCAGTTTCAAGTTGTATCGAATCACGAGGTGTTCGCTACGTGATATTCTGTTTATTTTAACATGGATGATCAAGAACTAAGATTGAAATTGTTGGAGAGGTGGAGAAGACAGTTCTTTTGCTTCTACGAACAACCTAGAGTTCACATTTCCACTTATGTATGGATGCTTCCTCTGTACCCTACGTAGTCTGATTGACAATATTGATAATAATTAATGATGTCTTCCTCATCCTAATCTGAATTCGACATAACAAAAATCAACTGCACTGCTCGAATAGATACACCAACTGATCCACAATTAGTCTTATCCCTGTGAGGACAGAAGTTTTATTCTGGTCACAAAACAGTTGTAAGCTCAACTGGGTTGCAACCTTTGTCCCAAAACAGTAGCACCGTGGGCGCTGGACCTAAGAATGGATTTTTTAAAAATTTTGAAAATCCCTATTTTTTTACAATCAAATGAGCAAACTATTTGGCAGAAATTACAACTTTTATAAATGAAAATGAAGGGAACAGGTCTGGAAAAATTAGGGAAATAACAGATTAGAAACGATTTTTAGGAATAGTACTGGGAAAAGTTGTTTCAAACTACCATTAGTTCAGAATCTCGATCATTATTATATACAACATGACTAAAGCAGGATTTATATATTTATTTAAATAATAAAATTTTAATTATATTATTCCCGTGATAATGTATAGTTCGATTATTATACACATAGGTATTGTACTCGGTACTCCAACAATTGGGCCTCATCCATACCATAAAGGAATAAAACACTAAGATCCCCGAACTTATTACTTCAGGTTGTAGGGGGTTGCAAGGGTACTGGTGGTAGTTTGAAACACTTTTCAGATTCTATTAATCCATTCAGTGATAGAGCAATCAACGATGAATTGAACCAAATGATTGAGTAAATCTATCTAGATTGGCTCTATCAAATTCTAAAAGAAAGGAGTTGACTTTTGGTGGATGGGAATCGTTACATTTCAGAGTGGGGAACAGATGTTAACAGATGTTTCCACTTTAAAGTTTAAAGTGGAAATATCGATGGTGAGGGTACAACATGTGTTTTTACAACTAATTGGTTATGTTCATATAGTCAGTTTCTAGACCACAAAAGTTAAAAATCGAATTCAGATTTAAAGAAGTTAGAAAAATCACAGAAATTACTTAAATTAGTAAATTCGCCCCAAGGTCCCATTTCTTTTTGGCCCTATTAGATTCTAAAATGAAGAGGTTGGGCTTCAGTGGAAGGGAACGGTTACCTATATTTGAGAGTGGAACAGATATTACAACCACTCAAATTTAGTACCATTTCAGACAGAGGTCTCGAAACATATAAACCAGAAAGATAATTTTCCCCTGTTCAAACTTACACGTATCTTAGGCTGAAAATAACAGGCATGATCAAAAAAATAATTTATTTTGCACTGCCTTGCAATCACCGAAAACGAACACTTCATAGACCACATATTAACAAACTAGCTATTTTGAACTGCAGAATTATTGCTTATTACTTAAATCCAAATGCGGAATAACCAAATCTTTAACGTAAAATCTGTCATTTTATGAATGTTAGTTAAATAGAAGTTTTGTTAAAATTTCATTGATACCATCGCTATAGTTCCTCATTTGATTAATGATATATCGTGAGTTATTTTAGTAAAAATCTTAAAATATAGAAATAAAACCTCTACTTATCAAAATAATAGGGTTGTGGGTTAATAATAAGATGATACAGTTTGTCAAAGCTACTAAATTATTTATTTTAATATGCAACACTGATTATTTTCAACAACAATTTAAGATCTCATGTGAGTACATACTCAGTTAATATCGTAGCAATGTCATCCAATAACACACAATGTACATAAATACCATTAATAATACTTTCTAGAGGTTGAATACGTAAAAAAAAGGAAACACATTAAAGGGAATTGTTTCATTTGTATTTCATTCCATTTAATTGAAACAGCTATGTAATATTTGTTAGTGATCGGTAGCCAAAAAGATTCTCTGCAAAAGATTTCTTCCTGGAAATTTGCCTGTTGGAAAATGTATTTATAAAATAGGTATATTTTGAGTAAAGCCAATCACAAGTAACTTTAATATGACAATTCTCCAAAATAAATGTCTATAGAATAATTCACTGTGACAAACACATTACTTCCACATATTTTAAAACATTATAAAGCGATTTATTAATTATTTTTATTTTAATTTCACTATTGTTTGTTCAAATATGTTATATATAACCTTACAAATTTAATACCACGTTTATTTATTAAAATCAATAGTCACTACATCGAAATTTTATTATAAATTTGGTTGCAAATTTTTTAAATAATTTTGATTATCACTTAGTAAAATATTAAAATTTGTATGAATGTATTTTTGTGATTAAATCGTAATCGTATAGTGGCAGCGCTGGTCTAGGTTTAATAGATATTTTCTATAAAACTACACTGAAACAATAATTTATATTTTCACCAAACTACAAGTGTTGAGCTTTATAAAAGTCAATATAACGAATTTCCAGGCACATTTCGAAATTTGTAAAATAACTAAATTTTGGAAATTTTCGAAAAAGGAAATTTCGAGTAAAAATTCTTCTGTCCAATATATTGTTAGCAGCCCATTACTAATAAGTAATTAGTAATCCTAACTAAATGATGTTCCCCTTAACTTGTTTTCCTCTAATAATTATATACCGTAAACCGGAGTTTCTTTGGTGCAGGTTTTTCATGCTTTCGACTGTATCCTTCTTAATTTTAGAGATATTTAAAAAAATCTTGGATCAAACGAAAGCTCTACACCTAAGCTCAAGTAAATTGGAATATGAACGATTTCGTTAACCTCAATAAGAAGCAGAGGGCTTTTATTTTTGTATTAATGTTACCCCTCAATCTGGGGTAACTTTAAACAAAGGTATTTTCCCTATCACAAACAGTTTAGGTGCTTATATCAATGTTACCCTGTTAAAATACTAGCCTAAGTGTAAAATTAAAACAAAAGTCCGATTATATCGAACTTTTCTCAACCTTGGCTCCTGATTTTTTTTTAAATTGAAAAATCCTTCCCAAATCAGCTTTTTCTTCTAATGTAGGTAGTAAAATTTTCTTCAGTTATGGTGATTGCGGTTCATAGAGTCCTTGACTTGTTAGACCTGGTTGGAAGACTTGGTCCATTGTGAGCTGATGGTCCTCATTGTGTGATGATTCAAAATTTGGTAAACTCACTTTCAGCATTGACACGTCATCACTATTCAAGTTTGAGTTTGTGGAGGATTGAGAGTTCTAAGCGGCACACCTGGCTGCTTTTATTTTTTCTTGGCTTCATATTATTCGTTTTCTGATAGTTCCCAGTTTTCTTCTTTTCAGTAAAGGCTGGAATGACTGTGGAGAATAGATTATCAGTCGTGACCCCTTTTCCAGGTGATATCATCCGTTTTCTTTTACGTTATTTTGATGCCACAGATTCACGACGAACAGTGTTCAGGTGATCCACAAAGCTCCACGAGTTACCCCGTCAATATATATGTACACAAACCTGTGTCAAAGTTATCCTGTCAACTGCACAAAATTTACTTACTAATTTGTAGAAAATAGGAGAATTTACTTAAGGGAATGATAAAAAATGGAAAATGTTCCTAGATAGTTTTGTGATTAGGAAATAACTTACTTGAAACGATGACTCTGAAAGTATTTTCCTGCCAGAGGTCTTAAAGACAAATTTAATCACATATACAGAAAAATGGGGCGAGGTTAGCCAAGTTAGCCACTTGGAAAATATGCAGTGATTGTATTACACTCTACTGGTAACCCTTGAAATAGTGAAACTACTAGTGAGACGTAGCCAGAACGATTTGGATTCAAAAAACCTGATTTTATAAAGTTACCCCGTTAGTTCAAAGTATCCCCGCTTTACGGTATATAATAACATATATAGAATATTGTTGACGGATGAAATTTGTATGAAACTGAATATTATTTCAACTGTCTGAAAATAATCCAACGTTGAAAGATTACACATTGTTTCTTTCTTATGTGCAACTGGGGCAAAATATACACCAATAAATGCATTATAAATAAAAATAAACCACATTTTATATCACATAAAAAATAGCACTTATTTTTATGTGGTATATGTACAAGAAAAAACATCATTCTAAATAACCATCTGTGGCCAAGGGGGCGAGAAGGGGGGAAAAATTTGGCTTGCCCTCCACTTCCTCTATTTGTCCATCCAGTTAGAAGTCATCTTCAAGTAGAACTTTGGAGAACTGAAAGGGGTTCTCTTACTTTGCTTCTTAGTTTTGAAATTTGCAATATTATTGGTACACTCATATTTAAAGTAGTAAATATGGTATACTCATGTTTACTATACTAAGATATTATACAGATATACCTATTTTAGGTATATCAATATAAAATTACATTGCACTATTATCTATAATAACATCTACATTCTGAAATTGATAGGAAAATCACCACCACCCACGTTCGTGAGATTAATTCTATTATATATTTTATTTCTTTTACTACTAAGATGTTTCGCAAAATTAAAAATAATAAATATTGAACTATTGTTATTCACAAGGTGCGCCATTTGAACTTTCTACCTTGATATCGATACCCCGCAATTTATGGCCTAATGAATTGTTTTCTAGATACTATCTATAAATAAATACTGACAGATGTAAATTAAGTTAGAAACACAATAACAGATAATTTACTTTGACTTCCGCTAGCCATTCGAATTTTTGTGCTATTAAATTAAAATATATCAACAGTTAAAGCCTATTACGGCAACAGCGATAAACTATAAAGTTAAAACTATTAAGTGAATGCAATTGCAGGAAATTAAGTTACACCTACCATTCGCCATTTTATATACTTCTTGGTGGGGAAAGAGGCTAGGGCGTGTGTGTTTGTTGGTACGAATTGGCACGAGTCGGGAAAAAATTGAAAATAAATTCTTCCTTATGAAAAGAGAAAATTCCGATCCACAATATATAAAAGAAATCTTTCTGAAACTACTATTTCTAACTGATTCACCACTAGTTATAAATACAGTAGAACCATTCAGTACCGACCATCCTCGGGGTTTCATATGTTGGTCGCCAAATAGGGGTGGTTGTTTAAAAGAGAACATAAGAAAATAAATGCATTTTATGTTGTTTATTTATTAATAATTTTAATTGCATAATTGTAGGATCTTATTAAAGAAAAAATACGCTAAATTTAACTAAATACACAATATATGTGCATATACATAATTGAAAATTATGGTCATATACATAATATGTATGTATGTATTAACATACAGATATTAAAATAACATATGTATTACTTTTTAAAATAATCGGAAATTAATGACTGCTTTATATTGTTTATTTTATTTTTATAAAATTAAGATTCACATTTTAATAATAGCTGGGACACATTTGTAACCATGTCAAAAGTGTTCACATTAACAAAAAACTTTTCTAAGTCTCACAAATTTACACAGTCTTCAGATGGGTTTGATATATTTGATACTTGAACAACTTCAGGTTCCTCAATATCATCGTCAGTTTCAGAATCGGAAGTAAATTGACTCGTTTGTCGTATCTCTTACAATACAGCCGATCATGGTCAGTCCTGCACTTTCTGTTTCCACATCGCTATCAATTGATGCGAATTCTTTCAAACTAACAAATGTGTCGTTTAAGGCATGAAACAGTTGTGCTAGCGGAATATTATCTTCTTCGAAATCCTCCACATGTATATTTGTAAATCCGGCTTTAGAAAAGCACTTATTTATTGTCATCGCGGACAAAGTTCGCTAGGCCACCGAAATCCATATTAAGGCGTTGCTTAAGGTAATGTTTTTGTCTATTTCTTGAAGAGAACAGCAAATATCCACATATGTTAAAAGCCTTTTAATAAACTAGTTTCTATAGAGCATCTTAGAATTCTGAATAATGCCTTGGTCCAAAGGTTGGCAATATGAAGTAGTGTTTGGTGGAGGAAATATAAGTTTGACATTATCCAATGCAATTTTGGAGTGAGATGTTGCATTATCCGGGAACAATACCACTTTCCTATTATACTTCTTCATTTTGGCATCAAATTCGTCGAGCCACGTCGTCATGATGTTTGTTGTCATCCATGCTTTTTTGTTGGAGGCCCATTGCAGAGGTAGCTTTTCGATGTGTGCTCCATTAAAACATCGAGGTTTTTTGCTTTTACCTATGATAAGTGGTCCTTCTTTTTCACCTTCCATATTTGCACAGTACAAAATTGTAATTCGTTGTTTTGCAGTTTTTCTTCAGGAATATTGTTATTTTTCAATGCATATGTTTTGTTGGCAATGCACGATAATAGAGACCCGTCTCGTCTGCTCAATATTTCTGTAAAATTTATTTCATTTTTGTTTCATTTATTTTGATTTTTGTTTGAACTTATTTTATTTATTTTGATGGAAATAACACTTCCATTGAATGTTTTTGTGGAGAACCTTTTCATTACTCTATCATAGGTTGACGGTTTTCATTGTACTAAATGTTATCTTAAAATGTGTTTTCGGCACGACATTGTTCAGAAATGTCAATTGATTGATTCATACGATTGTTATCTGTGACGCACAAGCAAAGAATCATTATACAAACCATACATACATTTTCCTTAGAGCCCTTTATTCTGAACTATTGTAATTTAAGAAAATGATTGGGGGTTAGAATTGAAGCTATTTATGTTATTGTGATTAAAACAACCGTTACTATTACGGTTGTAACCAGGTTAATTGGGGTTATTATCTCTAACGTTAACTTAATTCTATCAAGTGACATAAATTGACTGCAAAATTGCGACTAAAATCAGCTTTTTGAGACCTTGATCATCACTTGCTTTTGACCAACCATAATCTTACACGGCTCGTTATAGAGCTCAAATTTGTGATTTAAAAATTAGGAACCTGAAATTAACTTAAAAATTGAACCTAAGATTAAATGACAATAACTACCCAAAAACAAAAAATTGTTGTTAAATAAACAGTTTTAAAACCTTAAAATGGACTTTTTCGCACGTAGAACATCTCTATATCGAAACTGAGTGGTCGATAAAAAATAAACCAACACATAAATGCAGAATATGTGTTTTATGCGACAGTTTTACTTTTTTCAAATAGTCCACCATCGTGCTTTCCCATGACCAATGGACAGGGTGGGGTGTGTCCCATCCACCTCAAAATCAATAGATGTCATCTGGTAGACGTCCCTAATCAGAATCAGTCGAAACCCAATCAAGCCGATACTATTTAATTGAGTGATCGTGCTGACAAAAAAAAATTCTCAAATAGTTCACCATTGTGCTTTCTCATGACCCATGAACATGGTAGAGTGTGTTCTATCTACCTCAAAATCAATAGGTGTCGTCTGGGAGACGTTCCCGATCAGAATCACTCAAAACCCGATCGATCCAACATGATTCAGTTGAGTTATTATGCTAACAAGTTATAAAATGCCGACGACAATGACACACACACACAGAGAAAAAAAAATTAAAACAATATTTTTTTGTTTTTAGGTCAACAAACGAAAAAATAGACGCTAGAATTTTTTTTTTCCATTTTTCTTTACACGATTACATTATTTTTCCGCTCTGGTATAGCTGAGTGCGGAAAAATAAATAGATGAAGGAATGTTTCTTCCGCACACTTTTGTTCTGTTAAGGAATATCCATTAAATACGTATGCAAGAAAGGTGTTAACGGCAAGCCAATTATCTCATATTAAAATTCTCTAGATATTGCTCAGACGTATCCAAAAACGTTGTAAATTAGTTCACAATTTCTGGATCTACATGCATTGATGCAGCTGCGGATTCGAATTAACGATTAAGTCACTATATTACGTAACATTTGTCGAACATGCGATCGATCAGGTTTCGGTTCGGATAATTATTATTGACTGAACAACCTGGAGATCTCCGAATACGTTCATATTGCGTGCAGTTTTCAACATAAGTGGCCTTATGTAATACAACGTTTTAGCATAATTCTTAGCCCGCATAAACGTCAGTAGGGTACGGTGTATTTTTTGCATTTTATGCGTACCTTCAATTAAGTTACACCTTATGCTGTTTGAAACGCTTCATATTGCACCTTTCTTGACGTACATGCTTATTATGAATATGGCTATCATTGCACATTTAGTCAGTAACTTATAAATCAGAAATCGAGAAAGGAACCACCAAGCCGCCAAGCGGTTATCAAACTAGTTCCCGAATAGCAAAGCTATTACATAATCACTCTAGGAAACAACTACTCCTCGGGCTAAAGCCCCGCCAGGCATTGAATTATACCCAGAAGCGATCCTCGACCCCTTTCTCGTGTTTCTGCACGATAAGATAACGTTTCAAAAAATAAAACCCGCCACAGGTAGGATTCGACATTTGTCCCGGATCGCAACCGAACGACATACAGCCGTTTCGAACTTGTTAGTTCTCATCAGTGCCGCACACGGTACGCCGATTCACGACAAATGCCGAATGAACTTTATGGCGTATACATCTTTATCGATACGATCTCTGTCAGTAACTTATAAGTCGGAAATCGAGAGAGGAACCACCAAGCCGCCAAGCGGTTATCAAAGTAGTTCCCGAATAGCAAAGCTATTACATAATCGCTCTAGGAAACAACTACTCCTCGGGCTAAAGCCCCGCCAGGCATTCAATGCAACATGCAACATGCAAAATAAATGCAACATGGACTATATATTCTCGTGAAATATGATGCTTCCAAAACCTCAATTTATACTATTAATAAAAAATATTTCCTAAAAATTACAAAAAAAAAAGATCATGAAAGTACCTACATCGACACTGTGGAAACGGTACTTTAAATATACTCCTATATTAATTAAATAAGTATAATTACGCATTAATTTCATATTTTAATGGTGCAATATTATTTTATCTCTTACAAGAAATTCAATTTAACTTACCAAGATCCAACATTTAGTGAATAGATATGGTGTATCGTTAGGAGATGACTTTATATTTATGTTGATGCGCAATGATTGGTGAAACTCACTTTGAAGATTTATTATGAGTCACGGAAACGCAATTCTCAATTTAAACTGCATACTACTGCATAGTTGATGATATTAAAAGATGAGTTAAAGTCCGACAACGTAAGAGATACTTTGGAACTACTTCAAAATCTGACAAATAAGTAATACCACACGGCTATTGATACTACTGTATACTACTTCACTGTTATAATAACTTAAGAAGTCATCTGATTTATTGACGCTATACTATTCAAGATTTCAAATGTTTCTCTTAGAAGTGAAAATTTAGTTCCAATATGTAGTGAAACTAACTATACCGACTACAATGTTCTGGTTTAAAGTAATTTTAGCTGTAATGTAGTACATTTAGTACAAAACACGTAATAACTGCCAACTGATAGTTAGGTCTCAGTTGCAGAAACTTAGGTGCTCCAGGGACTATTCTAAAAAGCAACCAACAAAACTGAAACAACTTTTTCTACGTTAAACATTTTACTAAACTTATTCGTTTCTTCCTTGCCAGACTAGGAACCAGGGAAAACCTCTATGGACCAGAACCTGCAGTGGAAATAAGTCGGAATTTGATCAGAGACCGCATCAATGGCTGGGCAAGAGACCAGCACAATAAAAGATGGAGAGGAGTAACGGGTTGTCGAATAACCAAACTCTTCATCCAATACTCAGAGATTGAGAAATGTGCCCAAGAATTCATTAAATTGAACAGGCACAAAGCCAGAACCCTGGTGGGAATCATAACAGGCCACCATAGTAGCCTGAATGCATATAAACACAAGCTGAGGCTGACTGACAGCCCGGCCTGCAGATACTGTAAAGAAGACGAGGAAGCCTCGATTCATCTTCTTTACACTTGCCCCGCAGTGGAGGAGAAGAGGTATCTTATATTAGGCACCCCTGTTATCCTAGAGGAGGCGGGGCTTAAGGTGGGGGACGTGCCTAAATTGATCCTTTTATGGGATAGCATTTTTGGATAATGACCCGGATAAGAGGGGATCGCCAAGGGGACTACCCATGCGATCAGTGGCTGATGACGCCCAAACCTATATAATATAATAATAATAATAATAATAATAATATTCGTTTCTCCAAAAAATCGTTAATAAAGCAATTTACCAATACTTAGAAATGTGAAAATGGCATATATTATTACAATTTTGTGTCAAATCATCATCGACTAGAAGTAATATTAGTCAACTTTATCAATTTGGTGGGCTTTTTTTTTAATTTCATCGAAATAGAAATTATTAATAGAGCAGATTGCTAATAAAATATAGAAAATTGATGTGGATAGAAAGATAAGAAGATATTATGATAACTTCTATGTAATTTACGATATTTATGTAAAATACTGAAATAGGTACATTTTTAGTGGGGAATATTTATAACGAGTTAGAGCCTGGAATAAGTTTCTATGTCTATATGCAATAAATATTCTCTTTTCGTCATAAATAGTAAGTATATTTAGTTCTCATACAGGTATGTAGATCTTGGAGATACTGCGAAAATTTACTTTGCCAATATTTTACAATATACAGTGTATACATAAAGTATGGAATAAATTCATTATTTAAGAATTCGAACATATTTTCAGAAATTCTTCAGACAAGTCGATTTTTAATATTAATTGCATGTTACAAAAATACAATTTAGCTTCAAAAATACTTTCAAATGTCTGTAGTTCAGAACTTATGAACTCTAGACTCTAAGAATTATAGGTTACATAAATCAGGTTTCCATAGCGTTCAAAAATGCAAAAACTAACCTGGTGCCCGTTTAAAAAAATTGTAGATGTCGTCAAAGTCACAAAAGATGCACAATTAAAATAAGAAATCAACCTTGTCGAGAACTTTTCCAAAACATTTTCGTATTATAAAGTAGTAAATTTATTTCATACTTTAAATACATACCGTATATTAAATACAGAAAAAATTATATACAAGAAAGTTTAATTAATAAATACAAATTTATTATAAATATATTTTACATAATGTGAATATTTGTTTTTCTTGTTCTAGCGTATCAAATCCGTTTTTTTTTTGTAAGATAACTACATATAAAATATAATAATTTATGGAAATTAATTTCCTATAAAAATTAGTAATTCTAATATATCTATACATACAAAGTTGAACAAGTTCTACTTCTTGGAAGTATGTATCTTGACTATTAATATGCATTGGTAAATTAAAAGAACAAGTACCTTTTGTTATAGTTTAAATTAAAAATTTAAATATTTGCTCCATTAACTCATTAATTTTTATTAGGCAAGTCAAAATTCAAATGATTTTGTTTCATTTTATCAGTACATTAGCGCTCAATGTTTCTCCTACAATATTTTTAATAAGTCTTTATTAGAAAAACCTGCGGTTGAATAAGAACCGCTTCCAGAGAATTAGTAATAAGTGGTGTAAAATGAACTAGAATTATAATTCTTATGGACTGTGGTAAAACAGACTACCGTGGTGTAATCGGTAATGTTAAAAGTTACACAAATACAAAGGATAAAAATCGATAATTGATTGAAAAACCGGTGGAAAAATAAATGACTATTAAAGAAATGGTCGCTCAATAAGACTGAATATTAGGTTCGGTTTACAGATGAGGAGGAAACCGTCAGCAGCTGTGATGCAAACCTGAATTTAGTGAAAGTAAAACAATTATTTAATTTATAAAATACATTACCTGTATACTACACGATCCGCACCATGTGTTATTAATCGTCTCATTTATTAAATTATATATACGTATTGCTAATTAATTTTGCCTTATCTCGCTTCCGTAACAAGTAATATGCATTAAATAAGATCCATAAACAAAAAGCATTTAGTCGAAACTTGAAACAATTCTGTATGGATAACTCTGTTCGCTTTGACGTTTCAAAATACAAGAAAAATCTATTGTACCGCAATCCATATTGTAACTTACAACAATCGCCAAAACAATACACAGCAGAACAGATTTTCTTTACTTATAATAGAATTCTTATTCCATGAAGGTTTATTGTATGTGAAAATATTACAGAGAATGTGGCAAAACACGGCACCAGGACGAATACTCCAATACATGTATAGGATCTTTCAATAGGAACGCTCAAAATTTGTTAGGTTATAACCGCCATAGAAGCAACATCTGTCAAAGTTATTGTGAATTGTTTAGTAGTGTATGGCAAATCTCCATGGAAGGTTATAGCGTTCAAAACCGTGTGCAAATCATCAAATTTTATTTTAAAAATTAGTACTCCGTTCGAGAAACGTTCCGCATATTACGTGATTTTTATCCTCGCCACAACCGTCCCGCCGAGTCGACTATTCGACGTTTGGTGGCCAAATCTGAGTCAATCGGTTTCATAAATAATCAGCCAACACTCGTACGCCACAGAAACGCAAGGTCTGCTGAAGACATCGCTGCTGTGCGTGAGGGTGTACGGAAAAACCCGAGGCAGTCAATTTCTCGTTATTCACAAGAACCTGGCCTTTCTGCGACTTTAACTTGGCGAATTCTGCATCGGAACTTGAATCTGCATCCGTGTAAAATCCAACTGACAGAGGACCTTAAGGTAAACGACCATAGACAACGCCGCGCCCTGTGTTAGCTGATTGGGCTCTGGAGCAGATGGAAGTGGACCCAAATTTCGCCAAAAAAATCATCTTTAGCGACGAGGCCCATTCTTGGATTAATGGATATGTGAACAAGCAATTTGTTCAACAAAGACAAACAATTGTCGGATTTGGAACGTCATCAATCCACATGAGATACATCAGCACCAAATGCATTCCGAGAAAGTCATTGTTTGGTGCGGATTTTGGTCTGGCGGAATTATCGGTCCGTAGTTCTTTCATAACAAAACTGGCATTGCCATAACAGTCAACGGCCAGCGCTACAGATCGATAATTAGCAACTTTTGTGTCCTAAACTGGATAATATGGATACTGACGACATATGGTTCCAACAGGACGGCGCTACGTGCCACACAGTGCATGCCACGAAGGACATTCTACACAAATGATTTGAGAGCATGGTTGAACAGGCCACCGAGATTGTGCGGTTTAACGCCTTTAGACTTCTTCCTTTGGGGCTATCTTAAATCGTAGGTGTATGCAAATAAACTGCAAATAGCTGATGCTCTCAAAGTCAACATAAGAAACGCCATCCAGCAAGTTCAGCTAGATTTATGCGACAATGGCATCGAAAATTGAACCTTCTGAATACGTGACACCAAGCAAAGCCGCGGCAGACATTTCAACGACTTTATATTCCACACTTAATGCCATAAAGTTCTCTTTTATATAAAAAAAGATTGAGTGGATGTCTCATACACAACTTGTTTTATTTACGTTTAAAAATCGGGCGTCCTTACTGAAAGGCACTTTATAATGATATTTAGGCGGGGAATAAGGTATGCTTAACTTGTAACAGAACATGCGATGCGAGTCAAAAACAGAATGAAGAACATAGTCACAATCGTGTAAACGATTCTATAGACCAGAAGAATGAAGGTAGTATTAGAATAGAGTATCTATATAGTTCTACATTTATAACGAGAATCACACACACCAAATATTTTTAGTTGATGAAAAAATGAGAAATTGCGGCACTGGATGTTTCCAGGGGAATATGGATAGAAGGTGACAGATATATAGACGGTGGGAAAACTTAGATCAAAACAATTGATCTGCTACAGAAAGCAAAGCAATACAAAGTAACCTGCTACACAATAGCAGGTCACAAAATTTAGAACAAAAAAAAGATGGAAGGGGTGAAACATAATTTGAACTATATATGTATAGATTTAATATAGTTCAGTTCTGACGAAATTAACTAAAATGTGGAAAATGTATAATATACAGAAACCTATAATAATCTATATGCAGATCAGTTCAAGATGGTAATGTTTTTAAATAAGTAGGCTTGTGTATTGCTTGATTACATAGTATATAGTAGTAGACGTTTATTTGATATATCTCATATTTATTGATGATTTAAAGGTTTCAAACAATCCATTTTTTCAACCATAAGATTTTGCGTAAATAAAATCGCGAAGAAAAAAAATCTTATCTCTGGAAAGATGACACGCATAATATCGCAAGCCCGAGGTTGGAAAGAATGTGAAGTAAGTAATCTGTCGATCAATTGATATTCCGTACCTTGTATAAAAATACGGGTATTACAGCGCACTCTAACATAATCTGTAATAAAAAAAGTTTATTATGCTTTTCAATGTTTATGCAAACCAAAGCTATCAAAATATCTAACTCTTTTCTAACTTCGAGGTCCCTTATAACGTGTCAATCCTTTGATTTCAAAATGTATATCATACAGTAACTCACAACTACCATCATGATTATAATGTAATACCTACAACCGATCACCAAAACTATTTGTAACAAGAATACACGTGATACTAAACATACCCACATAGATAGCTACTGTAAGGTGATCTACTTCATTATAATACTTTTAACGCTAGTGATAAAATTATTGTTAATATATATAGCGCATTGAATTTCTAATTGAATAACATAATCATGTTTATATGTAAATGACAATAGATTTTCATCGTATCTCCATGTAATTTATGTACATCGGTGAATAAATAAATAAACAGTAATATTGTAATCGATATTATAATCACTAGACACTACCTTGATTTTTCAGTATCGGACCTAATCCAGTTTCAAATTTAAAATTGTTATTTCCTTATATTATAGTTCAACTACATTAATAAATATCAATAAACGCCTAGTCGATAATTGGGCTGTTGTATCCATTGGTACGATACGAATATAAACAGTTTTAAAACCTTAAATCGGACTTTTACGCACGTAGAACATGTCTATCTCGAAATTGAGTGGCCGAGAAAGAATAAACCAACATATAAATGCAGAATCTGTGTTTCATGCGACAGTTTTACTTTTTTCAAATAGTCCATCATCGTGCTTTCTCATGACCCATGGACAAGGTGGGGTGTATCCTATGCACCTCAAAATCAATAGATGTTGTCTGGTAGACGACCATAATCAGACTCAATCGAAACCCGATAGATCCGACACGATTTAATTGAGTGATCGTGCTAACAAAAACAATTTCTCAAATAGTCCACCATCGTGCTTTCATATGACCCATGGACAGGGTGGGGTGTGTCCTATCCACCTCAAAATTAATAGGTGTCATCTGGGAGACGTCCCCGATCAGAATCAGTCAAAATCCGATCAGTCCGACACGATCGTGCTAACAAAAATAAATGCCGACGACAACGACAACGACACACACACAAAATGGTTTACAACTCATTTTGTTTTTATTTTTATGCCGAAAAACGAAAAATAAACCCTAGAAAAAAATTTTACACGATTACATTACTTTTCCGCGTATAGTGGAGTGCGGAAAAGTAACAAATCATTTGAAAATTTTTCAGTGGTGTAAGTATATATTTTGGTTTCATATATTTTTAATGTTCTTTATCAATATAAGTTCCTTTCTTCATTAATATTAATTATCACTTTCGCAATTATGGATATTTAACAAAAATTATTTTATAAAGCATTTATTTGCATTTTAAAAGAGTCTGCCGCAAGTTGAGAAAATAAATAGTTCATTATAGTTTCATTAAGCAGTAATTCAAGTTTTCAAACATGTGACCTCGAAATAGTGACAATATAATCGATAATAATGTGCTATTACTTCATTAATAAGATTAAAATATATACTTATTTGTTATACCTTTATTGAACGTAGTTATCGAGCTTATTTCAGCAACTCTCACACATGTAGTAGAATGTGCAATATTTTATTTATGTAACATGTAACACCCAGATAATATATCTACGGTTTAATGTTCTATCTGAGGGGTGGTATGTCTTCTATAAAAACATCACCACAGTTTGTGTGGCTTCTATGAGTCTCTTAACATGAAACCTGCTAGAAGTAGGTAGGCGAGTCGGGCTGTCCCCTATCCAAGTGACAGTCCCGGCGATCGTTGCCTGGCATTTAATATCGATGATGTGTACATTAAGTCATTATGGACAACTGCTCAACCTTAAATATGTTTAAAATACTTTTTATAAATGTATTGATAGCATGAGTGTCTATATTTTGTATCCAGATGTATTCGATGGAAACTGTATTGATATTTTTCTAGGCTTCTAAGTCATGTGAAGAAATATATAGTTATAAATATGCGTAGACATATTCACATACATTATCCTACAGAGTTTCTTAAAAAATATATCATTTTTACGGATCTATGCACATTCTACCATGCTTCTAGATTTTGTAGAAAATGTTTTTCAGTTTTAACTATCGACTTTGGCTGCCTAATAATCAGTACGTGACAATTACACAACTTTTTTGGATACCGTCTATGTTATTCCTCTAATTTTCGGCCCCTTTCAAGGACGTATCAGGGAAAATTTTGCACACTTAAGATTTTTATGTTATGGGTACTAGGGAGTTACATTAACTAATAATAACAAAATTTACATTAATTATTTAATATAATTATTGTCATGCAATTTTAAATTCTGAAAAGACCAACGCAAGAAAAAAGAACCACCAAGCCGCTTGGCGGCCTGGTGGTTCCTTTCTCGATTTCCGACTTATATGTTACTGACAGAGATCGTATCGATAAATATGTATACGCCATAAAGTTCATTCGGAATTTGTCCTGAATCAGCGTACCGTGTACGACACTGATGAGAACTAACAAGTTCGAAACAGCTGTATGTCGTTCGGTTCCGATCTGGGACAAATGTCGAATCCTACCTGTGGCGGGTTTTATTTTTTGAAACCTTATCTGATCGTGCAGAAACACGAGAAAGGGGTCGAGGATCGCTTCTGGGTATAATTCAATGCCTGGCGGGGCTTTAGCCCGAGGAGTAGTTGTTTCCTAGAGCGATTATGTAATAGCTTTGCTATTCGGGAACTACTTTGATAGCCGCTTGGCGGCTTGGTGGTTCCTTTCTCGATTTTCGACTTACATGTTACTGACAGAGATCGTATCGATAAAGATGTATACGCCATAAAGTTCATTCGGCATTTGTCCTGAATCGGCGTACCGTGTACGACACTGATGAGAACTAACAAGTTCGAAACAGCTGTATGTCGTTCGGTTCCGATCCGGGACAAATGTCGAATCCTACCTGTGGCGGGTTTTACTTTTTGAAAGGAGATAATGTATTACATTTAATCTTTTGATCTATTTTCCTAGAAGATTTTGTCCTAAAACAGATAAGTTATTTAGAGCTAGGTCGGAAAATCTCGCTAATCACAAGATGGTTACTCGTCTACTTAATAAATAGGTTTGGAAGATATTGTTCATGTATTCTAACTAATAATGTTAACCCTGCAATGCGCCTAATTTCCGGAACAATTTACTGCTGTAAAATATCCAAGTATTTAGGGCCGGTCGTGTGGTTTCATAAGAAATAGATCGTGATACCATCCCTTAACATCATACACCATGCACTTACTTTCTTGGAATTTTGAGTTCTTAACGTAAAACGTAACGTAATCCATGAAATTTTTCCTGATACCGAACGTCCGAAAAGTTCAAACAACTATGTGATGCAAAGGTTGACTCATTCGTAAAATCAATATTCCTAAATAAAACACTTTGTTTTATTCGTCTCCTTCCCATGATACTATATTCCCACCATTCTGTCTCATGACACTCGTAATATTACGGTGATTGGTTACATGTCTGCTTCCGATTTGTGCTCACCTGAGATCAGTCGTAAAGTCTTCTTGATTCAATAATCCGCCTAGTAGTCTGTCGCTCTCTGTATATATGTAAAAATAATTTCGAACATATTAAAAAGGATTTTATTGAATAATAACAGAATTCGTATTTCTACCATAAGTAAGTAGGTACTGCCATTGTTTATTTGTCGAGTTTATGCGAACATCAATAATAGGGTACATTTAAATGATATAACAATATATTCTAAATTTCAGGATGAAGTAGCACATAATTATTTTATGCATCGACAGATTATGCATACGTATCAATAAGTATACACTAATATATCTGGGCATGATCCATTAATGGCTGGAAAAAATAATCTCGTTATATATCGATCACTTTGTACACATGAGAGTCGACTGGTTAATTGAATTTCACGTTGGTGTAATAAATTATTCAATCAAGCCAGAATCAGAAAACCCGCCGAGCGCAGTTGAGAGCTGATTTCCTCTTCGAACCGCCGATTGAAATCACTGGAGAACGTGCGCTGCGGTCTTGTAATTAGTTCCAGGAAGACTCGATTAGCCAGCGAATTTATTGCCTCAAACAGTCCATTGTTTACTCTTTATCGGAATTTGTTTATTTAATGCGCGGTATTTGATCTTACTTTCTTTGGACCGTTTAACGCTCATCAGCAGACGGAGCTGAATTAATTCAGCGGCACTGTGAAACGCCAAATTTTGTAATCGATAAACCGGCGTTACGATTAAGTTTTGTTTACTTTTTTGGCGCGGGGTGAACGCACAGCAGGAAAGTCACATCTTTGTTAATTACGTTCTTGTACTAGTACCGGGAAAAGGAACGTCACCTATTACACAGAATACAGTTTTTGTTATAGATTCTATGGTGTAACACCATGAATACCTAATTTAGACACACGATAGTGTGTCAGCCAACTTCGGAAAAGAAAAGGACGACGCATCGGCACATAGAGGGCCAGACGGGAGTCGTACGTTAGCCTGAACCCATCAGCCCGAAACCCTTAGCCTGAAAATTAAATTATATTTAAAAATCACAATTGTTCTATATTTTGAACTCTCTCGATTAATGATTACTATATTTACTATGTAATTATAATTATGCAGCTTGGTTAAATTTCATAGAAAGATAAAATGTCGTAGTAGATATAATAATTTTCAATTGTCATGGTAGTGATAAAACTGGATGGAAATTAAATAATTTTGTTGGAAATACATAATTTTATTAAAAATCAAATCTATAAGTAAGAGTTTTCAAATAATTATCCAGTGTTCGTTGAGATTTAGAATTAATTATATCCTGCAATTTTTATTGTTTGAGAATTTCTTCATTTCTTTAACATCATAATTTCAATTTCAGTACTATTTTGCTCCGACTTTATACATTCAATAATCTTGTATATCTGGACATGTGAATCACCAACAAGATTACTCCACCTCCTATACCTAACCTAGACTTTATTCTGTGTTCGAGGATAACCTAAATAAAAGGTTGAAATAAATCAATGTAATTTTACGTGTAATTTACGGTAATTTATAGTAAAAATGATATTTTCATCACAAACCTTGATAATTATTCTGATTAACCGACCAACATTCTAGAGGGTAGAGTGGTGGTGAATAACGTGAAAACAATTGTTATTTTTAAATATAATTTAATTTTCGGGCTAATGGGTTTCGGACTAATGGGTTCGGGCTAATAGGTTTCGGGTAAATAGGTTTCGGGATAATTTTTTTCGAGCTAATGGGTTTCGGGCTAGTGGGTTTCGTTTTAGTGGATTTCGGGCTAATGGGTTTCGGGGTAACGGTTACGAACGGGGCCAGAAGGCACTTTTAGCGCGAAAAAAATAAAATTTCTTGCTATTAACTGAATGATGCAAGAGCAATTAAAATTTGAACAGATAATTTTTGGGATTACGGTCCTAAGAGTGGGAGTTCCAAAGTTTATATTTAGTTTTTACAGTCAATCGTCCAGAACGTATTGATTCTGATTCTTTTTATTTAGTCTGCCATATTCTGACTTGGTGAATATAAGTATTAGTTTTGTTGTTATCCTTCAACCGGTATGGCGAACTCTACGGAAGGTAGATACTGTCTTATACTTTTTTCAATGATCAAAAAATTTATAGGGCGTCCAGTTTTCAGTTTTTCAATATATCTACATGATATTCAAAATTAGAAAAGGTATAGAAAGTTAAACATGCGGTTTCATTTTTTCTGATCATTGCAGATTGCTTTTAAAAACCGTTTTTTATTTATTCTGAAAGATTCAGGTGTGTAAATGCACGTAAATCATCTAGACAAATTCTTAAATTCTGCAGGACCTTCAGGTGTGGTGAAATTTGCATTTATATTCAAGCACTTCTCCAAGAATTAAGGAGTTCTCTCCTGGCCCTTTCGTCAATACAAGTGGCTGAAGATGTCTGAAGTGCAAAATTATTATAGTTTGCACAAGGGATGGAGTAAAGATGTAAATTATGTTCGCACAACGTAAATAAAAAATAAGGCTTGGTTAAACAGTGATTTTAAATGTCCAAAATTCATTTCAGGAGCTGGTCGTCCTATAAAACTATTTGAAGAATGCGGAAACCGTTTCATTTAATGAAAACGCAAAGTTTGTTGGGATATTCGATAGAAGAATTGTCTTTGAATCCAACACTAAATTACACATAGCTGATAAACGTTCAGCTACATGTTACAATCAAAGCATTGCCTCCATAGCTCCAAAACTGTCAAAAAATAAACAATAAATATCGGTATCTTCCAACTAAATTTACTAGGGAGGAAGCAGGGAGGAAGGGAGGTGAATGATCGAAAACGCAAACAGCATTATCAGTTAATAAGAAACTCTGCAAAAAATGTTAACGTCACCATTTATTGGGAGAGGTTTTGGGGTGAGGCTTTAAAGCTGAAAAACATGTGCTATCTGCTAAATGAAGAAACAAAAGTTACCGAATTATGAGCAGAAAATTCTTTGCAGAAGAATTTGGACTGTACGGCCGCAAGTATTTGGAAAAATCAACAAAGTGGATCTGTATCTCTTTTTAACAAACAAGGTTTTAACTTTAAAATGATATGGGGGATGCGATGGAAGTTTTTTGCACAGTAATTATAAACAACGTTTCTCTGAAGATGAAATATCTGATTCTTCCATTTTCATGCTTTTATACATTTCTCTATTCTCTTAACAAAAAATAAATAATAACCTTTTTTATCAAGAATCTTGCCTTATTTAATATATTTCACACCACTAGGAAATATATCAAAAGACAGTTATATATTTTACTTGTATACCTAGAATCCCAAATTTTACGAATAATCCTATTATAGTTCCTAAATAAGTCCTCGAGTTATTAAGGTCTAATATGTGTTCCCTGACTGACTCGGTCATCAAAAACCTAGATCATTTCTAGGTGACTTAAAAACTTAAAAATTTGGCATCAAGGTAGATCATTAGGTGTATACAAAGGAAACAAATCTGAAACAACATCTGATGTTTGGTGTCGCCAAAGTTATTGGTGTGGTTAGTTTCAAGTACTAAGTATCAATCAATCCAACAAAAAGAGATGGCGCTACTACACTACGTGATTTGTTAAATACATTATTTTCTTCTTACCAAATATCAAACATAAAAATAACATAAATATTCGTAACTAATTATCCCACAACAACCACATTCAATTTATTTAAAAAGATTGTTACGTTCTTTGATATTGAATTTATAACTTGACAAGTTTTATATCGAACTAAATTGTTTGTAGTATAAAAAGAACAACTAACAATGTTAAATTTTATGCTTGTATTAAATATTAAACTATTAAAACTTGCCAAGTTATAAATTCAATATCAAAGAACATAACAAATTTTGTTTTAAATCAATTAAATACATTCTTATTCTAAGTTTATGTTGTAAGTTCCTATCGAACTTGGCAGACGTTCAGATCTCAACTCTTTTACTCGTATCGGCGAAGTCGACAACCCCGAACCTCGTTTGTACCGAACTTAGCCCTCTTTTCACATTTATGTCTTTGGTGAGACTAATATATTAATGCATGCACACGGCTAAATATTTTGAATTATTTGATTCACGATTATCTTCATACATGCCTTTCCATTTAAATATGTACTGTGAAGGCAGATGTCACAGCAGATTAAACTAAGTCAGCCATGCTCAGGTAATAATTAGGTCGATTTTTGTATTCGCTAGAATAGCACAGAAATATCTATATATTGTATCTGAATCAAAAATATATTATATTAAAGTATTTTCCGTCTATGCTCTGCATGTAATGTATTTCTTTCGTATACATTGTTTTGTTATTTATGTTCTGTTGAACATAAATAACGTTGAAATCCACCTGAGATTTAAAGCGAGCATCATCATATATGTTGATTCCATGTACAACAGCTAACATATTAACTAAACGTATTAACATATGTAACTAAACAAAATCACAATAACAGTAATAATAATATCACAAGAAATTAAGCACCTCGCCATAGAAATGAAGCACTTGAGGCTGTTGAGAGTGTACCTCAATTATTTTAGTTAGTCTAATATAGTTATTTCTTGTACAAGGCGGCAACGCAGCGTCTATTTATTTCGATCGCTAGCCGAGAAATTATTCAGTATATGTCAAGCTTAAAGCTCAAATAGCCGTAAGCAATTTGTATATTTTTTGTGATAATTTACATGTGTTCAAGAACATTGTACATGATCAATAGTGCCTACAAGTTGCAATAAAGTAATTTAGACTAAAATAATATTGAGTGAAGTATTTTTGTTCCTGACCCTTTGAGATTTTGTGCCATGGGAGTAAAAAGCGTGGATTTGGTCCCATCAGGGACCTAGACAGAATAGATATTACTCCAATAGTCATCTCGGCAATAGGCGTAATGACCAAGAACCTGAGAACTAATATTGAAAAGCTACAGCTTCCGAACTACATATTTCAGTATGAAAAATATGTAATTCTTGTATATAATTAAAATAAATTCCTGAATCAATATTAATCAACAAAGCGTAGCGAACAGGGATGGAAAGAATTCTCTCCCGTGCCCATGCAAGCGCAGATTCTGAAATAGTATCAGGAGTTGGTGCATGCTTTTCAGTAATTGTGTCGAAAAAGTGCTTTTTTAAGTCGATAATAATAACACAAATACACTAGGCTGGATATAATTTTTTTTTTTACGACATTTCGTGATCACGTTTTTATTTGATTCCACTGTTTAGTGAACATCGCAATTGTGGAGTTAATGTTAGTCTTGTTTTTGGTATTACAGAAAACGTGATTGTTTCGACGGTAGACGTAGAATACTCTACTGTGGAAAGTACAAAATATACCATAAAATTTATGGTATATTAAAATAAATGTTTTTTTTTTAATTTATGGCACAAATTAAAAAAACATTTATCAAGCATGATTTTTTCTCTTAGTATTCACGAATATGTTAAAAATATATTCAATATTTATACTGTCAGTTGTATACTACGTCTTTCTGAAGTTTGCAAAGACAAAAAAAAAATGAGAATGGGATGAAACATTCGACCCAGCAACAAAATTCAGATTAGTTTTGCACAACATACCTACTCATCTCATAGTTTATTAACTAATCTGGCATACTGAGGGATAATTCAAATTGACGGCTAGTTTAATCAGCTCCTGATGATGCCACTTTTGTTGGTGAAACGCGCATCATAATTGATATAGTGTTTCGTTTCCTTAATATTTTTGATTAGCTGTGTAATAAAATATGTCCCACGTGTAAATCTTTAAACGATGTAGACAAAATTGTATATTGTTACGACCCAGATGTTTAGTTTACTGGGAATCAACTTTAAAAGCATAAATTGGTAATAAACACATTAAAATAAAGTAAATAACAAGTAAAGCAAGGGTCTAAATGGTCGGTACATTATTAATATTATCGTACTATTAATGATAAAGTTGTGGTTCGGAAAAGCTGACAAACTGACCCAGTATATAGTTTAAATTTGCTATTTATATTTTATTTCTGATATTGCACTTTTTTACAGTGGTTTCTTAGTAAAGATTATAATGAAATACCAACTTATATTTGGCATAAGTGAGGAAGGATTATGATTGAATATAAAAGATGCGGAATGACATTCAAGAGTGATGTAAGTTTCTAATATATTATCAGTAATCATGCAAAAGTTTTACTACGCAGAGGGTAATATTCAAACTACAGAAATAAGGAGTTTATACTCCAACCCATATGCAAATGCCTTATATAATAAGGACTAAGCAAATTAGGTCAAAACAGCTATTCCCCTGGCTATATGCCAAACGCCGAGCGCTGAATTATATGACAAAATTTGCCGTATTTTTGTCTAACAGAGTTAGCACTAAAATACAGTGATTGTTCCGAAACCACAAGAAAGATGCAAAATATCTCCTATATCAGGATATCGTTAACTGCAGACCGGTTTCTACATTTCTATCTTGGGTCTCGTCCGTGCAGTGTAAACGAGTATACCTTTGACAGATGAAGCTCACATCTACTAGACGTTGCTACGTTCCACCGCAGTAGAAAGTACCAAACGCCATCTCTTGGTAGTTTCGAACAATCTAAGTCGAAGTAAAAACTTGAGATCATCAGTAATAATGCAAAGTTTTACTACACAGAGGGTAATATTCGAACTACAGAAATAAGGAGTTTATACTCCAACCCATCTGCAAATGTCTTATATAATAAGGACTAAACAAATTAGGTCAAAACAGCTATTCTCCTGGCTATATGTCAACCGCTTATATAAAGAAAAATATTGGTTCGTTTCTATACCATTTTATTTGCCATTCGTAATAAATTGTTATTAAATTCATTTTAATTTTTATATTTTAGAATTAGTCCAATATTAATTTTAATGGTAAAGAGTAGAACATCCTTTGTGTTACAGGACTACAGAAAAGAGCTTGAACGCTAGCAAATGGTAGTGTTTCGCAATAAATATAATAGGGGGAACGAGATTGCCTATCAGCCCATAATTTATTTTTAAATGGAATAAAAGATCCTGTAGATATAAAAATATAAAAACTACTGGCACTAGACAATATTTCTATAGTTTTCACAAATAGAACACATTTCTTATATCCCCCTAACTAATTTCATGTTGGCACTCGAACAAGAATTAGAATTAAGAAGAAAAGAAGGAAATATGGGTATAAAGGTGCATTAAATTGGTGATCACTTGTAGTTAAGCAGAATATAATAATTCTTTTGAACTTCTCTGCATCGTTATAATTTAAACTTTAAATTAGTGCAAATATAATGGATATCAATGTAAATGAATGGTAGAAAATGCAATTTAGTTTATTAGCAAATTATTTAACACAAAATTGCTTTATATTAATACCTTTAAAACCTAATGGAACCAAGTTTGAAATTTTTTACAATTATTTTGCAATAAAATCTTATACTTACACCAATTTAAATCTAAATGATCACAATGGCTTTAGACAAAGAAAAATAAAAAGGTACCTGAGATGCCAGGAACTCAGTACCCAATTTTGTTAGCAATTTAGTTTAATAAAATGAAAAATACTAATAAAATTCTCCTCAAGAAAAGATAAACAAAAAACATTCTGTGAATGTTAACAGATACTATAAATAATTATTCTGTATTTCACTTGAAGACGTACTTATTTATATTTTTGCTTTAAGAATGCGACTATATGGCAATTATTTACTATTCGCTATTTAAAAACCGTTTCGTGAGTCAAATTTGTAGTTAAATATATATTTAAAATAGGATAAAAATCATTCAATCATCAATCAATAACATAAGCCTTTAAACAATGTGAAATAAATTCACATTTCAGAAAAATATTGATTTCTACAGTATTTTAATCTTTGACTCAAAATCTTGTCGTACCTAGACGAAAATATTATGTTTAGACAACTGATTTACAGACCCTGAATCCCTGAAACACTATAAACCAAGTAGTTTGAATAATATCATTTTATCTGAATTTTCTAATCTGTAACAAGTTTACAGAACTAGAATAGGCGCTGTTCCAGTTTTAAATAGAAAATATATTCTGGTTATATGCCTCTGTTTCATGTAAAATATACTGTAGAAACTAAATCTCTAAAACGCTTTTTCATCTTCTGTTTCAGTCGTTGGCAAAGCAACCTCCCGTTGTCATTGTTAATACGCTCAATTAATAAATAAATGTCGACATCAGATCACATTATCGGCTATTATACCAAACACAAAGTATCATTCATTTTTTATCTGTCAATTAAGCGCTAGAAAGGGAACCAATATAAATTTAACGTCAATTAAATTCAGATAAGGCAAGAAGTGAAACTCCAAACGACTATTAAACAATGATATTAATTTACTCTAACTGCGGGGGGATCGAGATGGAGATATGCCGACAGTATAGTTTTATTTAAGAACGTTTATCTTCCATGATAGTTTAGTGAAAAATGGAAAAGGGGACAATTTCGTATAATGGAACAGCGATTACAGTGGGACTAGTTAAATAAAGTGTGTATGTATCCAGAACATCTCAAACTTTTGGATTAAGTTTAATATCTATGCATTATATTAACATTAAACTTAAAAGAACATCATAGTATAAATTTAATGTCAATTTAATATCGAGATATAAAAATTATATTGGTCAAAAGTAGTCCTGGATTTAAAAATAATTGTAGAAGCTGTAGAAGAATAGGTGTACTTGCCAATATATTTCTTATTGTCAAAAATTTTCAAGCAGTTCTAGGGAAGTTTTCTTCCCATTGCGACCTTTAACAGTTTTTGAATTCACCACAGAGTAGAAAGTTTACATGGTTGAAGTTATTTTAGAATCTGTATGTTAGTTGAACTTATGAAATATGCCGATCGTTGGTAAATAATAATTGTGGGTAACACAGTAATACATAATTTTGGAGAAAAAACGTCTGTGGAGAATTTAGTGAAAAAAATACCACCACTTTTAAATATTATCAAGTTAACTTTACTTTGTAACACTATTTACAAATTTCTATCATGGATCTTTGCGTGTGCATCAATTTAGTGACGACGCACGGATCACATTCTACACCACTCGCAATTGTTATTAATATGCCACAATTACCAGCACGTATGTCTAGCGCCATATGTTTCAATCAACTACGTATGGCATAGACAGTTAATAATTTGCCGGACACAATGCAATTATGAAGTCACGTCTTAGCTTTATTGTATAATTTGATTCATTGGTGTCTCAATATTTCTGTAAAATTTATTTCATTTTTATTTAATTTATTTTGATTTTTGTTTTATTTTATTTATATTGATGGAAATATCACTTCCACTGAATGTCTTTGTGGAGAATCTTTCATTTTTAGTTATGCTGTATCATCTGCAGTTGAAAAATGTTTAATGTTTTTGATAATGATCTTAAATAATATAATAATCAAATTATAATAAATTAGTGAGTTAGTTCAATAAATAAACAGTTTGAGGTCATTTTATTTAAATTTAAATTAAATATTGTTAAATATATATCAAATATTATTAATGTAATCGGTTGTTCAATTTAAAATTCTATAAATGAGCTTACATGAAGAGGTTAGGCCTATATATGTAAAATAATATTCTTAAACTAAAAATGCAGTGTTAATAACACCATATTTGTACAATTTGTATAATGAATCTTTGTGCGTGTATCAATTTAGTGACGACACACGGATCACATGCTACACCACTCGCAACTGTTACTAATCTGTCAGAATTACCAATACGTATATCTAGCAACATGTTTCAGTCAACTAAGTATGGTATAGACAGTTAATAATTTGCCGAACAAAATGCAATTATGAAGTCATGTCTTAGCTTTATTATATAATTTGATTCATTGGCGTCTCAATATTTCTGTAAAATTTATTTCATTTTTGCTTCATTTATTTTGATTTTTGTTGAATGTATTTAATTTATTTTGATGGAAATACATTATGATGGAAATACTTCTAGACTTTCATTGAATGTTTTTGTGGAGAACCTTTTCATTACTCTGTCATAGATTGACGGATTTGTATTGTACTAACTGTTATCCTAAAATGTGTGTTTCGGCACGAGTTGATTGATTCATGCGATTGTTACCTGTGACGTACGCGCAATGAATCATTATACAAATCATAAACAAATGTAATAGAACAGTTTTTTCACTCAATTATGTAAAAGAAAACCAACGCAATTTCTACGACATTCAGGAAGGAAACGGAGTATTGGAAATTTAAATTTTGTTAACCGAATGCATTTTAACAAATGTTTAATAACAAGTCAAACATGACCATTTCCATAACAATATAAAGTATGTGATAACTGATATTTACCATTTTGAATTGCGAGATAACGTTGATGCATCACAAATTGGCACAACATGGCCCGTTGTGATTTCTAACCAATCAACTTATGTTTAACTCTTACCAGGAAAGTGGCACAAAAAGTAGACCACCAAAATTTTCACCCAACTGATGCGGTGGCGCTAAATTTAGACCACCAATTCAAAATTATTTTCTTACTCTCGCAGCCTCACAGAGTTTAAGCTACCATCATTGTATCGTATTTTGGCGTATGGCAAATAGTGAAACGTGGCGTATGATTCGTAGAAACCTATTTAAGCAATAGTTGGTGAATTTTTGTTTACAATTGGATACTTCATGTGCTTGTCTATAAATTGGGTGTATATTTATAAAATATTATGTTATATTGTTTCATCAATTTGTCTTTAAAATAGTGTTAAGGGTATCATCGCAAGGGATATATTGTGTTTCTAATATGTCTTATTGATAAACAAAAATTTGAGTTTGATTGTTTGGTTCAATATTTGTACCACCGCTCCACTAGTGTGTTTTTTATGATAGGTAAAAATTTCTGAAAAATATTTTTTTATGTAGGAAAGGTCATGACGATCTACCATTCCATCTAGTAGGAATGAGCCGGGAGGGATTAGAGAGAGAGAGAGACAGCTTGAGGAAGACATTGATGCTTACTCTTTAATATAGGCATAGAGGAGGGGGGCACAGATGGGGAAATAAATACAAATGATATTTATGTGAGCGAAAGTGATTCAAAAGACAATGAACCTCTATCTGCGCTTCAAGAAAGAATTTTAAAAAATGTACATATAATTCAGCAACCACTCATTTGAGGTAAAACAGAAAGACTTGTTACGCCTCTTTCCCTTGCGGAGATCAGCGGGATTCCTGAAGAAATAGTTGATTCAAATCCGATGCTGGATTCCCCGTTTCAACTATTTCTCGACGAAGATTTTATAAATCATATAGTTTTTCAAAGAAACCTGTATGCCGAATAAGAACAAATGCGTTGCGGAAAATCTTACCAGAAAACTACATTCGAAGAAATAAATGTGTTCCCTTTATATATTGTAATATTATTTTTTGTTTAAGGATAGAGAATGTATTTTTTGTTTCTGTAAAAGTCTTGTCAAAATATACATCTATATGTATAAAAATATATTAAAAAATATATTTGTTTCATTTTTATGTAAATGGAGTCGTGGTACAAAATTAAGACCTCCAGTTTCTGAAAGAATCTTATGTACTATGATAAAATATCTAGTGATTTTGACTTATGTACCATCTTTTACAATCACATTAAAAAATCTGAAAAATCAAACTGAAAAGAAATCTGCTCCAGTTCAACACAATTTTATGCCAAATTCGTGCTCCAGTAAGAGTTAAATGGTGTCATATGTCCTAATAAACAAACTTCCAAGAGTAATGGCTAAGTTTATTGAAAATCAATACTTATATAATGCGTCGGTGCAGTGTACAGATCGATGACAAGCAACTTCTTGTGGCATAAGCTGGATAATATGCATACCGACGACACATGGCTCCAACAGGACGGCGCTACGTGCCACACGGCGGATGCCACGATGGACATTCTGCACGAGAGATTTGACGGCATAGTATTGTCGCGCAGCGGCGACGTGAACGGGCCACCAGACCGTGCCATTATCGCCTTTAGATTTCTTCCTTTGGGGCTATCTTAAATCGCAGGTCTATGCGAATAAACCGCAAACAATTGATGCCCTCAAAGTCAACATAACGAATGCCATCCAGCAAATTCCGTTAGGTTCATGGGACAAAATCATCGAAAATTGGACCTCCCAAATACGTGCCCCAAGCAAAGCCGCAGCGAACATTTGAACGACGTTATATTCCATACTTCATCATCATGAGGTCATCAGTCCTAAGACTGGTTGTACGCCAACCTCCAGCTTCTCCTATCATGTGCTAACCTACGCATTTCGCTAATTGTGCTACAACCTACATCCCTTACTATTTGCGAGCAGTAGTCTGATCTAGGCCTACCTCTGCCTTTCTTCACTCCTATTTCTGCATCCAAAATATCGCGGACTATTCTCCCATGTCTCAGCAAGTGGCCTACCATTCTATCTCTTCTCTTCTTTATGTTTTTCCACATACTTCTTTTCTCGCCGACTTTCTCTAATACTTCCCTTACTGTCCAGGTTTCGCAACCATATAGTGTTGTGCTCCATACATACGTTTTCAAAAATCTCTTTCTTATTTCTAAGTTTATTACCCCGGAGCACAAAAGTGCTTTCTTTTTGTTAAAAGCTACTCGACCCTGCGCTATTCTCTGTTTTATATATTTATCGCTTCTTCCATCTCAATTTATTTTACTTCCTAAATAAGTGAAGTCTTTAACTTCCTCCAATCTTTCATTATTAATTTGTACTTTCGTTTTTGCTCTGCTCTCGCGCCGTCTGCACACTACCACTTTAGTTTTGTTTTTATTCACCCTCATTCCGTATTCCTCTGTCAACACCGCCTCCATTTCGTTCAACGCTGATCCCAATTCCTCTTTACTAGATGCTAATACTGCTGTATCATCCGCGAATCTCATTTTTAGTTTCTGTCGCTGTACTTTAATCCCGAAATCCACTCTACCTTTTACGAGATTAATCGCCTCTTCGACGTACAGATTAAAAATTAGTGGTGATAGCGTACATCCTTGTCTTACTCCTTTCCTAATACTTACTTCCCTTCTTTCCCCTTCTACTTCTGTAACAGCAGTTTGCTCTTTGTATAGATTGTGTACTACTCTCCTATCTCTATACTTCATTTCCGCGCTCTTCAATATCTCGAACATTTTTTCCTATCTTACATTATCAAAAGCTTTTTCTAAATCTACAAATCCTATATAAGCGTTCTTTCCTTTTTCTATTGTTTTCTCTAACATTACTCTTAGCGCCAGAATAGCTTCGCGAGTACCCCTACTTCGCCTAAACCCAAATTGGTCTTCTCCTAATATTTCCTCCGCTCTATTTTCCATCCTCTTCTGCACTATTCTGGTTAAGATTATTGACGCGTGGGAAGTTAGGCTAATCTAATCTAAAGTTCTCGCATTTGTCGGCTCCTCTCTTTTTCGGCATAGTAACGATAATGTTCCTCTTATAATCCTCCGGCATCTCGCCCGTTTCGTATATGTATTTTACCAGTTCAAACATCCTATTTACTACTTTCTGTCCCGCACATTTCAAAATTTCCGCCTGTGTTTTATCTACACCCGGCGCTTTATGGTTCTTTAGCCCCCTTCGTGCTATTTCAAATTTCTCTCTCAATATAGGTTTTCCTACATCTTCCCTATCGGTGCTAGATTCTTCCTCTAATATCTCTCCTAATTCCTGACCCTCGTATAAATTTACTTAATGCTGAAAATTCCATACTTAATGCTGAAAAATATTTTTCAAATAAAAAAAATGAGTTGATATCTCACACACAACTTGTTTTATTTACGTTTAAACATCGACCGGCCTTATTGAGTGACGCTTTACAAATATTTGACATCCATTCATTGAATTCTAGAAGAATGCTTACTAGCCTCTCATTTTTATTTAAACTGTTCCATAATAGTATAGATGCATCCGTATTACTAACCATGTTTAGTATAAGTATACCTAGACTATGCTCTTGATGTATTATTGTGTGTATACTAGCAAAATCATAAGCATTAAGCAATATACCTAGACATTTCTTTCTCTATAACCAAGGTTAACTAAGGTTAAGTAAAACATATGTTAAGGTTACCGCGCCTTACTACTTCTTTTTAGAAATAATCATGGAGTAAAAGTTTTCCGTTTGGTGTTACATTACACATTTGCATCACTTAATAGTATGCATAATCGTGCACGAACAAAATACGTTAATTATCTCATTTTTAAGCTGTTGTTTCAATTAGCATCGAACCGGCTACAGAAATAGAAATCCAGTTTCGACTCCGTAAAAAAAAACGATATATCACATGTAAGAAAATGTGCATGACCAGCACCTCGTAGGCGACGGAAAGCAGCCCAATCGAACCTTTGCGTTGCGGAATAAAAGTGAGTTTTTTCTTAAGAAAGTAGGAGAGTCGGCCTCGCCAGTGGGTCAACAAGACAAGACGACGACGTAGCGTTACTCTAAAGAAAGTGAAATTTTATACTTCCTACTTGCTAGACTCGTGTATTCACTTGGCTGACTATGACTCGTTTTGCTTGTTAATGTTTACTTGCCTCATTATTAGGTTGCACGAGGCGAGCCAAACAACTCGTTGGTGATGGCCTGACACGATACCGCGCCAATTTCGGCCAATCAATCATCGTCGTTCACTGAAACTTTTTAATCAGATTTATGACTAGAAGTTTCTTCACTTAAAACTGTTCCGGTAGGAGGATTTGCATATTTCTTGCATTAATCGGTTTCATAATTAATCTCAAAATTTCAGAGAGTAACTATATTCATATCAATAATATCGCTCAAGAAAAATATATCAGCGATTGACTCAGCTGTTATCATATCAATACTAGCGTCCGAGAAAAATATATCAGCGATTAACTGAGCTGTCATCCCTACTCACTTAAGATAAAACAAAATGAATATAGATTTTAACTTTATTTTATCTACGAATCAATTGATTCACCACCACATTCGCATCGACAAATATTGAAGTTGAGTATAAAATTGACTGAAATACACAAGTTGAGTGCAAATAACTGAATCTTATTATGAAAAAATAGTTTAAACACCTTCTAACGATAATTCCAATTACAGTGAAAAAAACGAGAACGTTTTAAGAAATTGAAATAGTTGGGAACTTTAGAAATTATGTTTATAGTACTAACAGCTTTAAAATAAATGTTATAAAAAGGATAATTTAGTATCTAGTGTTAAGGATAATATCAGACATTGTAATTTATTTGGAAGTTCCAGTACATTAGTATTTTCTTTTAATACTTTCTAATTATGTAATTCCTTGAAATAGCAAACAATAAATTCTTTACCGGTATAAATAACTATATGACACTTCGGATGGTTTTTCTTAAACTTTACAAGCTCATGTTATTACAAATTTTTTTAAGGAATTGAAGGAAATGAGATTGCCGATCGCCTAGAAAAAAAAAGGTGTAACCTCTACATTTCTTGGACCAGAACCATATTGTGGTATAGCCAAATTCCATATAAGGGAGGAAGTCCAAAAGTAGGAAGAGAACTAAAAATTTTCCCACTGGAGTCTAGCTCCAGGACAAAAACAAGCGAAAAGGTTTGTAACGTATTCCCCTAAAAAGACCAAAGAACATTTGAAAGTCAACAAACTGGAGATAAGGCAGATAACAGGCCTTCTCACAGGACACTGCCCTCTAAGGTACCACCCTAAGAAGATAAGTTGAATCAGACCTATGCCGCTTCTGCAACGAAACAACTGAAGCTGCGGAACATATACTCTGCACCTGCAGAGCTCTTTACCGCAAAAGGCTACTTTATATAGAACAGGTAGACATTTCTCCTGCGGTGAGAACGGTGGCTCATAGAAGAATCCTAAGCTTCTATAGAAGCTTAGGAATCGAGGATAACTCGTAGATCAAAGTAAGCACAATACATATATCTAATTAACTCGCAGTGCGGAGAGGCCTGAAGAACATTAAATGCAGTAAGGAATAGTCAGGCTCGATTCGATCCACACTATGGTGCTGCTCTCGATACGTTCTCGGTTCGATAAAGTATCCTCATATTCACGTCGCTGTTTAGGTTCCGGTTGTGCTTCAGTTTAATGAACACGCGGTGAACAACTGTAATTCTAATGTAACTTCAATTGTGCATTATTATTAATGCACAATACATATGGAACAATTAATTGTTAATACACAGTTAACTTTTTCAAACGGCGACGACTTTTCATTTGCCATAATTAAATATATATTTATTGGTGGTTAGCACAAAACTGAGCAGTAACAGAGGGAAGGGGACCGAAAACATACTCACACTATCGTGACCCGATCTCCCCGAACTCCTATCTCACTCCGATAAAATATTCTTTGAAATGAATCGGTATCGGACCGTTATGAGACCGAAGTCTTAGAGACAGCGATAGTGTGAATACGCTCACAGTTTCTTCTGTAAGAATATTTTATCGAACCGAGAGCGTATCGAGAGTCCCACCATAGTGTGGACTGAGCCTTAGGCTTATATTTCATTCTGTTTCACGTCTTTATCAACAAAAATACATAGACAGATATCACAGAATAGATACACATATACCTCTAAATAAGAAGACATAGTCATTTAAATAACAAAAAATTACTGCTGTAATACTGAAATTATATATAATAGTTGTAATTAAAAGATTTCTTAATAATCAGTGATACAAGAATAATTTCAAGATTTTCACGTAGGTGTTTATATGGTTGTCGATCAAAAGAAGAACGCACATACATATTTATTAATATAAAGAAATTGATGCATATTAGTAAATGACCATTTAGTAGTATAGTATGACTACTACTAAATGACGATTTGTCTGTAATCAATCATTTATATCTTATAAGCATTAGGAATACCTACATAACTATAATCATACTTATAATATGAAGTAGCTTTAAGAAAATTATAATAAACATAATTACAATCTTGTTAAAACTACTTCGTATACTCGTATTTAGTTTAGGAATTAAAAAATATTAAAGCTGGTAGTACTGAAGTTTGCAGTAATTGCAAGTAACAGGCGTCTTTTAAAGTATTTTCGGAAATAAACAATTCTGTTATGTGATTATATATAAATGAATAATTACATTGTCTTAAAAATAAATACAGCAATTTTCTAAACGAATGAATACCTATTACCTCACGCCAAGCATTAACGGCAAACATAGCTTGAAATCTTTGGTTAGCCAGATCAAGGTTTTCTGTCGCTTGTTAGTGATAATAATAATTATTGTACGCACATTTTATACATCAGTGTCAGTCTAAAGTGAGCGAACTCCAAGTTCTACACTAGGCACAAAAATTAATGAATATAAAAAAATCCTAAATGTTTAGGTGATTTTTAAGGCTTTTAGTTTGAGAAATATAGTCGCAGAGCAATTGGAAACCTTAGTTCCAAGTTTCCAATTTTCAGATATTGAGTTCAATATTTTTTATCATCAGCAGTTTTTGAGTAATCATAAGAAAATCATCGGAAACAATTTTTCAAAATGTTTGCTTGCCTTTTAAAAGGTCCACGGACTTCACTAATTTTTTTTTAGTAATTTCGTTATAAACTTTTTTTAGATACGTTTATCCTTTTTAACTTGAGTGGTTTAAAAATCTTGTACGATGATTTTTCGCTGAGTTATCGTCGTTCATAACAAAAAAGTCAGTTTTGACTTTGGTAATTAATTATTCGGAAAACAATAATCATACAGAAAATCCAAGTAGGGTTCTAAAAACTCTATTATTTACAAGCCGTAGTTATTGGTTTTGGATACAGATATTTTTTTCGGTACGAGAATGTTGATCGAGAAGAGGTAACATTTGCACATTTAGAGATATTCGCTTAACTTAGCGTAACTTTGCAAATAATGATAAAATACGGATGTTTACTGTTTTCTTTCAATATCAAAGTATCCTAAACAAAGCCTGAAAATTTCAAAGCTCTGCGATTTTTTTTTTATTGTGTTCGGAATTACAGAATTTGTCGTTTTTGCTAAAAATCAATTCAAGGATGAATTTTTCGTTTATTATTCGGTTTTTGAGTCAATCGGACTCAATACATAATTCAATCTAGCAATAATCCATATTTATTTTATCAAAAAATATTAATTATCGTAAGAAAAAAACATAAAAAGATTAAAAAAAATACCTAAAACTGACTCTTTCCCTTGAACGATGATAATTCAGTAAAAAATCATCATACAAGGCTTCTAGACCCCTGAAATTAAAGAGGATAAAATCATCTAAAAAAGCTTTATGATCAAATCACTGAAAAAAATTAATTGAAGTCCGTGGACCTTTAGAAAGGCAAGCAAAACTTTGGAAATATTTTTGTCCTGTGGTTTTCTTATGATTACTGAAAAACTGCTGATGGTAACAAATTTTAAACTCAAGATCTTAAAACTATAATTCAATTTACTTTTTTAAAATTGCTCTGCGAATATTTTTCTCCAAGTTACAGTCCCTTGATACGAAAAACATCCTTAATTTTTGTGCCTAGTGTATTATACCTTTTCAGTAATACAAGTATTATCACTCCATATATATTTATGAATAAAATTACCGTACAATTTTTATAATTGAAATTAGATGCCATCTGGCATATATACTGATGCCATCAGTATAAATGCCATTATTTATCCTTTAAATTTTTTACTCGTTTTCCTTGCTGTAACATTGCAGGGTTGTTTTTGGGAACAAGGACTTTTCAAACACCGTTCCTGAAAAACACGTCTGCCTGGCATTGAGTTATTAGTGATAGTTTATAAGATCTTATTTGTACATTAAATAATACAATCACATAACGTCTTGCTTCATATGCTTTTTTTTTCTGTACTTATCTTCTCTTTTCGGTTTACAAAATAATTATTTCAAGAATTTGGTCCATGCACTGGTGGCGCACCACAAAAGGTAATATCTTACAGATTTATGTTTAATAATTTTACTTTAATTGAAGTCATATAGCCGTATAAGTATGTATCCATTAGCTATACTGATAATGTGGGATAAACTTTGCTAGAAATTTCTTATTAGTGTGTAAGACTTAAATAACACTGATGATATAAATAATACCTTTGAATTTATCTGTATATAATTTGGCAAATATAACTATCAGATCTATATGAACATTTTTTTTATAAATATAATAAAATACTTGAATACATTACCTATAATGCTTTAACCCAATTTTAATTTTGAAGTTTTAGAGAAATGTCAAATATAGTTATTAAGTATATAAGGGAATTAACAAGCTTTTAATTAACGAGAAAAAATGGGCACTCGAGGCGCAGCCCAGAGCGCCCATTGTTTCGAGCGGATTAGAGGCTGTTAATTCCCGAATGTAATTCTACGTTTTATTCACGACCACGGGCAAAACCGGTCAATTAGGAGGTGAGAAATTCTGATTTTGAAAAACGTCAGATTTGACAGATTTATTTTAATCAACAATATTGATTTTGAGTTGAAAACTAGAAAGTCTTGGAGTCGTTTCTAGGACGTTTCTAGGAGGCGTGTGTTCATTTGTCAACAAGATCAACATTATTTGCAAAATCGACACATGAGTGACAATGCTGAGAATTTCTTCATTCCGACTGAAATTATTTGCAAAATCGACATAAAAATTAGTGACAATGCTGAGAATGTCTTCAATCCGACTGAAATCCAGCAAGAAGCTCAAGAAGCAATATTACGTCTGTTACCAGCGAAAAGCAAAAGTATATACGAGAAGGAATTGGTGGAATTCGACAACTGGCGAAAAGGAAGGGGCATAGGAGAAGGAACAGAAGAGGTACTACTATCCTACTTTTTCAATGTGGAGAAACGGTTTGCTGTGTCTTCAATGTGAACAAAGTATTTGATGCTAAAATCAATGTTGAAAGTGCACAAATGTATTGATATTTCGAAGTATGGTAAACTTACTTCATATTTGAAAGCTGTATCTAGAAATTATAAAGCAAAGAAGACAAAGATACTGGAAACAAACCAAATCGAAGAATTTTTGAAAAAAGCATCAGATGAGGAATATTTACAAGTTAAGGAAATACACGATGTCAATATTTCAATTTATGTATTGAGCTTTTTATTTTGAGCTCATTGCAGGTTGCAATGATCATGGGAGTCGCAGGTGCTTGTCGATGCAATGAATTAACTTTTTTGGATGTCAGCTATATTCAAGACAAAGGCAGTTACTTGTACGTACTCATTCCGGATACGAAAACAAACATTTCAAGAAGTTTCACGATCTTGGAAGAAGCTTTTTCAGTCAGTGCTGCAGAAGTGTGTCGAAAATACATCAATCTGCGACCTAAAACTGCCGGTGGGATATTTTTCTTGCGATATGTGTCTGGAAAATGTACTTCACAATATGTAGACATCAACACACAATTTTGAAAATCTTTTTAAAAATGTCTTCATTTCTTGGGCTCCCTGATTCGGAAAGTTATACCGAACATGGAATGAGGCGTTCTTCGGCAACATTATTGGCCAATGCTGGGGGCAATATTACCACTGTCAAGCGTCACGGTGGTTGGAAATCGACTACGGTAGCGGAAAGTCATATTGAAGAATCACTGTCCAGCAAGATGGCAATTGCTGAAAAAATCCAGGTCCTACCTAATGTCGGCGAAGTTGTGAACTCTTCCAGTCCTTCGAAAACTCCTTATCGAGTGAATTTGAATAATCCCGGTCAAAATGACAAGATCGTTCTTGAGATAAATATTAATTTTAATAATACTTCTAAATAAAATGCTATAAAATCGAAGCGTGGTATTATGAATTTTAATCCACTAGTGTATTAGAAGGCCTCTAGTCCACGGAAAACAGACGTATTAAACCTTCGTAATATAGTGGTCGTGGATAAATAATATAAACACTGTTATTACGTCAAATCAATACTGATATACGTCAAATTACAAGTTATAATTGATACGAACTTTGATATAGAGTAAAACTAAACTTATGTACTTTTTCGTTCCTAATAATAGAGAGATCATTAATAGTATGATGAATTTGGTATCCATTTGTAAAAAAAAAACAAAAGTAGTGTTCAATTATGCGATAAGTGTATTGACTATTTGATAAATGGAATTGGATTAATGTAAGGAAATGACGTGTATTCGTGTAGTAGAAATAACATTACATGTTAATAAATTAATGTAAAAGGTACGTTTTGTAAAATAGTAAGCTTTTGGATATAATGCGTTCGTATTTACTAAATGTTAATATTCACCAGGTATTAACTAATCTCCATCACATTTACTAAAATTTAACTGATATAACTCGTCATAGCATACTCGTATATTTGGAATATTTTATTATTATGTTTTTCAACATGTATTTATATTACGAAATATAAAAAGTCCGCTTGTGTTTGACTGCCTTATGTATGATATAAACATAGTAGCTGTCTCGTCAACTTGTATGTAGTTTCGTTAGATATAGAGTGTGATGACCTGATGACGAAATTTGATTATATGATTTAGTTTATTTTTCCAGTAAGAATGACAGTTTCTTATTCATCTGTTTTCATGACTCTTGCTGAAAACTAGTACTATATAGTAACTATATTCACTATATAGTAACTATATAGAAAATATAATAAATGAGTTATAACCTTTTTGAAAACCAGTACAGTCGAGATTCTATTAGTAAATATACAGCTAGTTTAAAACTATAGTTAGAATTACTATATGAGTATATTTTAATGTTTGCGGTTTGATCAAAACCAAGTTGGTTTTGAGCAAATGTTCTTTCCAACGTAAATTTCTCCATGCACAGGCATTTGACAAGAATTTTTATATCATTAGATATAGATCAATAGAAATTTTACGTTCTTCTTGTGTTAGCTATTTGCTTTATTTGGATATTTTTTGTTTTCCTTTTATTTTACATTATTTATTCTTGTCATGTTGCTTAGAATTTGGACTTGGACTCTCTACTACTTTTTTTTAATAAGCGTTTAGTTTAGATTTAATGCTGACAATAATGCCAACAATAATACCGACTTTAGATTAGAAAATCCATAATATAAGCCTGTATAGTGAAACAGCATAAACAGCTGTTATAATTGAGTTAACAACTTCATGACTGAATATTGTGAAATTATTTTTATAACAGTTCAGATTTTTTCACTGAAACTTCAAAATCAAAATTATGAAGCTTTTTTCAATAAAAAAGTTGAAAAAATGTTTTGAATTAATAAAAGATAATTAATAGTAATGAAATTATAACAAAAGAGCAATTTCAAGAACGTACATATATAAAGATATTTGAATAATAATTTACTGCATCAATCTAAAACAGGGTTTTTCCAAAATTCGAAAGCTATTGTATCTGGTACATTTATTAAGAATTATTCGATAAGGAATCTATTGATCTTTGATATATTATGTATATTTGATATATCTTTAGCATGTCCAGTGAAACTAATTATTTTAAAAACACCGACACTATCTATTTAACAACATTTTATTTTATTTAAATAATTGCATATAGCCATTGTAATATATTTATAAAGTTATAATAAAATTTATATGATTTTATTACTGAAAATATCTTAACATACAAATATTTACAGCTTGTCAAGAATAGCAAAAAGTGTAAGATTCTCATGTGCACGCGCATGTGTGTGTGTGTGTGTAGAAAAAAGAGTGAGGCAGCATTTAGAGGGAAAATGATGCACTTTGCGCACCGCCAGATCGAAGTTTGTGCGAAAGACCATGTTATTTATTGCGCACCTCGAGAGCGGTCTGATATCGCAGTTTTGAGACATGTTCCTTTTCTTAACAAGCTGTACTAACATTATTATTTAAAAAATAGTTTGTATAGGATTCGTTAAAACGTGTATTATTACCCAAAAAGACAATACCATCATTGAAATATAAAACTATTTTTGTACATATCTACCTACATTTATAGTACCAGATAGTAGTAGTATTTTTAGTTTTGTAGTACGGGACGTTCCACAATTAAAATTAATTAATAACCAGTTTAGTATACATAAACCAGTTTAATATAATAGTAGAAAAAGCCCTCATACAGTGAGGGCTACCTCTAATCAAAGGTCCCGTTACATTTCAAAATACTACTTCACCCTCAAAATTTCAAATTACACCCTGTATATACTTTTACTACCTAAATTGAGTTTCAAATTATTTCAGTGAAATTAAAAAAAAAAAACGGTGCAGTAATCTGCAGGATTCTTTCAGTATTTCTTACTTTAGTTCAAATTATCCATTCAGTGATTACATAATTATATTGAATGGCTAATTTCAAAATCTATTTAGGAACATCTGGGTGTATTCAGGGCGCATTTGAAATTTTGGAGTGGAGGTAGTATTTTGAGGACATAACCTGGCGAAATAATCATGGAACGCCTGTTATATTTTATACTATTAAAAAATAACGAGACCCTTTGATATGTTATTTTAAAATATAGGCAATAATGAATTAATTTTATTGACTAAGCTCTTAATTTGAAAATCTAGAGACAGTACTAACTAAAATCAAACGTAAATCCAAAATGATTTCTGTATGAACACTGTCTGAAAAGTGTTTCGTTACTTTATTTCTTGATGATACATATATTTTAATATATCTTGTACATTGATTTTTACAATCGCCTTATAGATATTGTAAAGGCATTACATGTATGGTGAACATTGTAGCTATATAATTTGGGAATAGTAATCGTTAGCAACATTCAAAGCTAGGTTTATCAAACATCACATCATTCTACTATCCACTAATACCATGAAGAAGATTACATATTGAACTGCTAAACATGGTTATTTACTATGGGTTTCTGTTTTCCGCGAGCTCACGTGTTAGAACATTTGATCCAATTAATGCTAAGCAACAATTCCTAATTACACAATAAGAAGAAAGGTCAAATATAAAACTGTTTCTTAAAAATCTGATTTGTTTATAGCTAAAGTATTAAAAATGCAAAACCACTATTGTTCTGGTATCAATAAAAGTTATTTTTAAAACAAACATTGCGTGGTTAGTACCGTAGAAAATTTCATTTTATAAATGACAGTCAAGGTTAAAAGAATGCAAATATCTTCATTTGTTTAAAAACGATAAAATAACTCCAAGTCTTGTCGTTTTAAATAGGATTTAAAGTTGCTCACTCACACATGATCCTAATCAAGAGTTGGAATGTTCCGTGACATACCTGAAACAAAAGAAAAGTTGTTAGTTCATTTACTGTAGAGTAGCTTTTTTAACTAAATTAAAACAAGTCGGTCGCGCTGTAAGCGAAATATGCGAATGTGAAGTAAGAAACGCCACAAAAAACGCAGTCGTTATAAATAAAACGGTCGTTGTTTAAAATTTTTTTATAATATGCATGTTTTTAGATATAGATGGATATAGTACAAAGGCTTTAATAAATGGAATGCAAGAGGTGACGGTGAATATATTAAGTAGACAAAAAGCTATTTACAACTATTATATATTTTAGGAGAAAACTCCTAAACATACAGTGTGGTTTATACGATTTCCAAAGCAATTTGATTAGATTTAAAATGAAAATGATATTTGTCTACTGATTTAGTAATACGTTCTTTAAATTTTGTTTCAGTATATTACTTTATATTAGACCAAATTTAATAAAATAAATATTTAACTAAAAGTTACTTCATTAAAGCAGTCGTCAATTTAAAAGATAGAGTAGTCAACATATATCAAATACATTTTAGATTAGAGGTTCTCATCAAGCGACCCAAAAATTACATTATTTTCTTAATTTTTTTTTTTCATAGGAGTAAATAAAGTACTCAAAATTTTTTATATATATTTATCAAGTATTCAGGTGTACAAATTTTTTTTTTAATTTTTAACGGGATCTATGGTTTGGGACGGTAATGTGACCGTCCCAAAGAAAGGTGTCCAATCGATGAGAACTCTAACACTTGTAAAAATCATCTGAAATCAAAATTTCAAAAAAAAATTATAAAAAATATCATTTTTGGAGCTTACACCAATAAAAAAAATCTAAAGTTAACAAAATGGCGGACCTGTGTATTTTCGGTACCGATTTCTCACTTATTTATCGCTCTTTAAAGTGTTATAAAAAATAACAACAAAATCAATGCTTTCTTAAGTATAAGCTCCAATCAATTTAATTTACTTTAAAATAAAAAAAATCAAGACAATCCGTCAATTAGTTTTTGAGTTACAGTTCCCACCAGTTTAAAAAACATGGTAAGTATCGAGAAAAACGCATGTTCGACTGACGCTATACCCATCGACATTAACGTATAGAGAGGCAAACTATATAATATTATATCATATACTCTGACATCTGATGGCACTTGGGGTAACTATGTATACTGACCATAGAATGTTAATATAGGCGCGCATTTCAAAAATATTAGGATAAAATATGCTCTACTGCGCCAACTTTATTTTTGCGTAATTTTTTGTAAAAAGATAGGTTCCATTATTATGCAATATCTTTTTTATAAAAGCGTTTTCGGCCAAATCGTTTTAGGAACATATTCTACACATAATAAGGTATCAAAAAAGGCAATAAAAATAGATATTTTTGGTTGAGTTTGATGGGAACCTTCCCTTAAATGGAAAAAAATTTTGATAAAAAATTCGATCTCGTTAATTTTTCTGCTTATTTCCGTAGAACGTGAAGAAATCTGGGGCAATTCTACGTCAAGGTTTATTATACCCTAACTTATACTTTGAAAGCAGTTTTCAAAAGATTTTCTGCATCTGTTTTGGGGAGCTTTCTGAAGAACCTAACGATATGCTTCTTATAACGGTAACATAAATTCTGTTGTTCTTTATATCCACTGCTTGAACTTCCTGTGGGGAATCAATTTCCGCTGTATCGGATGGCCACGAAATTGCTCTTATCTCTATCATTTTCAATTAGAATAGAAATTTCAAATATGGAACGTCAAAGAATATCTAAATTTGTATATTATTCAATTGAGTCACGGTTTGTGGACAAACTTTAAATTTTGAAAATTATTTCACATAAGCAATTTTATTTGATGATTAATATTATTTAAAAAACCATTATATACGATGTGTTCACATGTGTATCATTGCTCAAACGAAAAGTATCGCCATTCTAATACATCCGAGTATGACCATTAGATATATACCAGGTGTAAATGATATTAAGATCACCCCTATAATTTTTGAAGTTCAAAACGGTTATGTGAAAAACCGAATTTTTAAAATACTCTCGGGCACCAGTCGCAATTCAGAAAATTGTGAAAGAAATATCTTTAGTGGAACTAAATAATGTGAGGGATATCATAATATTTTGAATATTTGTAAACTACACAATTTTCTTTTCCTCTTTGATGATTTTTTTCCTCACTGAATCCAAATATATAAAAATATAGAGGGTGTCTTATTTAAAATACATAAGTTATAGCCATTTCACGTAAAAGTCGAAGTGCTAGTATAATCTCTTTCAAGTGTATTGGTTGATATTTACTTGTTATTGCAATTCCCAAAACTTGAAAAACAATAAAATTATGAGGATGGTCCTAATAAAGTTTTCACCCGACGTATACCTACACTCCTTTACAATACAATATTACACATACATTTTAATATACCTTGTATGTACAATTAATTTACTATATGAATTGTAAAAGACTGCTGTGTATGGTTTTATTATTTTTATTTAAACAGTGAATTATCCGACACGGACCACATCAGTAATACCTTTAAGAAAATATAGATTTATAGAGAATTATTATATTCTTATTACATTCTTAACGAATTAGTAGAATCGTTAAGTGACAGTGATAACAGAGTTCCCCAAGGTTCAACTCTAGGTCCCTTCCTTTATACATACAACTTAAAAGGCCTTTCGTATTATAAATATCACATTTATGTGGGGTTGTTTCTAGTGAATATTGAGGTTTCAAAAAATCTGCTGTAGTTGTGTTATTTGTTTAAATTTTATCTCCCTACAAAATCTTGTCCTACTTTATTTAGTAGCGTCTGTAAAAACAATTTTAGGACAGTTTTGTATTTACAGTTACTTCACATGAGTTATATTTGCAAGTACAGGAGTTGTCTGAGGTTGCAGACAGACTTTCCGGGGTTGTGGTGATTTTTTCTTGTTCTTAAAAATCCTATGCTTCTGTAGCATCATGGTAGCAAAATGGTAGCGTCTATAAAAAAAAATATTACAGCAGACGTATCTTTAGTAGAGAAATGTGTGGTGAATACTGAAGTTTCAAGGTACGTACTGGGGGGCGGGGGGCGGGGGGTAGTGAGTTTTTATATTGCTCCTTTTCATTTCTTTAAATAAAATGTATGGTTAGCATAATTTGCTCGGAGGTATTAGAAGACGTACATATAAGAATAGTCAGGTAAACACAAATGGGCGGAGGATATAATCTAATTGCGCAGTCGATATGTCCTAAAAAATACTTTATTATATAAGTTATTATTATATTATTATCTAGGACACTAAAATAAAATGTATTAAATACGCTGACGACAAAATACGCAACGTTAGCATAATTTTGAAATTAAAAATTAATTTTTAATCGTCAATTTAAAATATAGGAATCGCTGTTACAGCTATGACAGCATACTACCGTTTAAAACTACTTAAATCCTTTGCTATTAGAAGAAAATTATGTCTAGCGCAAACACGTCTCGGCACATATGTTCAGGTACAGTAAAAGTCGAGTGCGCAAGAACTTTTATTTCGGTATACAATTTCTTGATCGCTGAACCGTGAAGAGTACATTATTATATTTTGGAAACGACAACGTGTGAATTAATTACATTACCAGAAGTGAAAGCATTTGAAGAGAGTGGGTGTTGAGTGATAGAAGTAGAAACTTACCGTAAAGAAATTGTTGAACGAAAAAATAGTGGAACATCGTGCGCGCGTAACAGCTGTTTTAATTATATTTTTTTCATATTATTCTTCCTACTAATAATAATAGTCTATTTTTTCTTTCGAGTATATTCGAAGGAGTAATTTTGGTATTAACAGCTTAAGTAAAAGTTAAGTTGCCAATGAAAAAATAATACATACTCATATTTAACTATTAATAGTAGAAAACGTTCATATTAGTTTTTTTGTGAACTAGATCTATTCCCCTGCTGTACTTCACAATAGATGTTGTTATCACATAAATACTCCTTAAATCTTTTTGGGCCACATACATTCTAGAACACATTCTAATTTTTTTAGCTCGCAGAGACACTGACTACATGTTTAAATTATCTCGTATTACTTATGCTTCCTACTTATGCTTATATCCTAGAAGTAAATAATACGTCGAGCATCTGAGAATTATTACGTGTAAGTAATATAATATAAACCAATAAACAATACAAAAAAATATATTCCGAATATATTCCCCAACGGAAATAAAATGCCTCCTCCCACTACCCCACTTTTGAAATTTTAACAAAATAAGATAAAATTGTGGGATGATATAATAGTTTTCTCTGCCATAAGTATTAAACAAATGTTCAAATAAACAAAAATAGGACTACAGTTTCCTTGCAGGAAATGATCAATTAAAAATGATTTTATAAGCAAGTGCCGTATAATATTTATTTGTGTTTAGAGCTATTACGAACATAAAATAAGTTCAAAGAAAAATATGATAAACAAAAATATCAGAAATAAAATTGTAGAAATATGAAAGTATTGGCATAAAACGGTAATTATAAATTCACAAAATATTGTCTTTAAATTTATCAAAAATAAAATGTATGAGACAGAGTTAATAAATGTGCAGCACTCTGCTCCGCATCTACAACATGGGTGGTTTATCGTATTCTCCCATAAAGCCATCTGTAGTAATTTTATTCGCACTATACGAGTAGTCCAGGGTGATAGACAGGGCCCTGTATTGGGGATGCCATTGTATGATGTATACTTGCAAGACCTAGCGACTGGATCGGTAACTGGATCTCTATCAAAGAATTTCCATTGTTCCATTTAAATTTTGAATTATTTTATATAATTTTAGTTTTAAGAAAAAATGCATTCATTTTCCCTAAAATATACCGCTTTGTTAATTTTGTCAATGTTTCTTTTGTTAAAGCAGATCCGCAGACCATCACCAGGTACGATTAAAACATATTGTCGAAAAGGCGTCAAAGTCTTTCATGGTACATCTTGTACCATTAAAGGTTATGTTGTCTTTATTTTCGATTGTCGAAGATGTATGCCGTCAAATTTGTCTTGTGTTTATTAAAAACACATTTATTAATTTATTAGATACATACAAATTAACTTTTTTCTTTTAAAGTTTCAGATTTTGGAGGAGAAGGTATGGTTACACATATAGACAATGAGAATATAATGCGAACACAAAGTTTTGAACAGAACAAATATTACAAAATTGTTAATTGGGATGGGCGAAAAAATTATATAGTCAATTCAAATTAGACAAAAAATCACTGATCTTGGGAAATTTTTCCTACAGCTAAGCGACCTATACAGAAAGTTGTGTTGGGGTTGTGTTTTTTGTAAAAAAAAAAATATACGACAATTTGTAGGATGTTTTTTGCTCTCCAACTTTTTGTGATTTAATTTTTATAAAAAATGCATAGTTTTGCCATAAATAAAAAATAATGCACTAGAGTATTTTTTTCATTTGCACAAGAGTATTACAAAAAAAAAGAAAACGGTTTTCGCCCTCTAGTGGTAAAAAAACCGTGCGATTTTAAAAAAATAAAACAACAAAGTGTGTCGGAAATTTTTATATCTACAACTTTGATCTCCTGATATTTTTCTCTACAATGCATAGTTTTCACTTAAAATCGAAAACAGCTTAAAAATACTTCAGCGCACTCTAGCGGTGTAACTAAACAGAACTTCGAAAAAATTGTGGAGAATCGCCAACATTAAATCAGGTATCCAAATCCCAAAAATGCATAGTTCTTCCGAAAAACGCAAAAAACTGAAAAAACGGCCAAAAACGCATATATTATGTTTATATCTAAAAAACAACCCTTTTTTTATCATGCGCTAGGTGAAAAATATGTTGACATAACCCCAACACAACTTTCTGTATAGGTCGCTTAGCTGTAGGAAAAATTTTCCTCAATTTTCCTAATTTGAAGGGACTAATATTTTATTGCACTTCAAGGATAAGAAAACATAATTTTAGATTTGGTAACCCATGTGGCTACTTTTGGGACCAGCTCCGTATACCTATACATTTATATAAAAGCTACTCATTTAAATAAGTTTAATATTGATGTGAATTGTGTCGTGCTAAAGCAAAAGCTTGCCTAACATTTACGTCTTTGGTGAAGTTGTAGTTAATTGAAATTTTTTAAATTATTTTGTTATTACTTTTGCACGCTCTCACTATACTAGCGGAAAAGTGATGTAATCGTGTAAAGAAAAATGGAAAATTTTTTGTTTTTTTCCCTAAAAACAAAAAAAAATGGTTTTTTAAAAATTTTGTCTGTGTGTGTGTCGTTGTCGTTATTATTATTTATTGTGGCAATAAAATTTCTTGTTAGCACGATAACTCAACTAAATCGTGGCGGATCGATCGGGTTTTGACTGATTTTGATCGGGAACGTCTCCTAGACGACACCTATTGATTTTGAGGTGGATAGAATACACTCTTCCATGTTCATGGGTCATGAGAAAGCACAATGGTGGACTATTTGAGAAATTGTTGTTCTTAGCACGATCACTCAATTGAATCGCGTCGGATCGATCGGGTTTCAACTGATTCTGATTAGGGACGTCTAGACCAGACGACATCTATTGATTTTGAGGTGGATACTACACACTCCATCCTGTCCATGGGTCATGAGAAAGCACCATGGTGGACTATTAAAAAAAAAAAAAATGTCGCATAAAACACCTATTCTGCATTTATGTGTTGGTTTATTTTTTTCTCGGCCACTCAATTTTGAGATAGAGATGTTCTACGTGCGGAAATGTCCGTTTTAAGGTTTTAAAGCTGTTTATTTAAATTATTTGAGTTATAGACTTCTTCTTAAGGGGGTATTCTAGTCTAGCAACCTAAATTTTGGGTGCTTTGTCGGGTTTGGTAAAAAAAAATTTAAAAATATTTTCACTATCCATTTCTTCACAACATATTTATTGATATTTTAGGAATATAAAGAAATCAATGGAAAAAAAAACAACTGAAACAGTTCTAAACTGCCAAAGGTGGGGGTAAAAAAGGGGGTAATCTCGTTGACATGATTGCCACCCTTCCGTTCATCTGAAACAAAGTTTGAAAGCAGATTCTTATTCAGTAAGAATATCGTTATAATTGATACTAAAGAAATATTTTTTCGCAAAATGTAACTATTTGAAAAGAAAATTTTTTATAATTTTTTTAAAACAGCAAAAAAAATATTTTGATATAAAAATGGCAGGGATCATAGATATGCTGAAGGTCCGTGCCAAATTTGAAGTCAATCGGTTGGATATAACCTGAGATATTATGTCAACCAGATTGAAAAAGTAGTTTTGAGAAAAACGCGTTTAAAGTCGAAAATACTTTGGAGATATAAAATAAAAACAACATAAATTGCAAATCTTTTGATAATCCAAGATTAGAACATATATGTCACATGAGGACAACTTACATATTTGTTATATAAAAAAAACCTTTTTAATTACAAACCTAAATTATCTTAGCCTACACAAGATCGGTTCATCAAGGAAAGTCATTTTTAAATAAATTCGAATGACATTCAACTGTGTAGTTTTACGGCATTTAATGCTATTATACATCATCAGAAGCTTTCTCAACATCATTTCTAATGAATTATAATCTAAGTAATACCTCACGATACCACTCTTCCTCTTCCTAAAAGCCCAGTTAATGAAATTAATTTTGGTAAGTTCTATGTAACGGAACGTCACATAAAACTGACATTATTTCAAAAAGAATGGCCTGATATGCATATTCTCAGGCCCGGTGAACCTATACATTCAATTAGTATTCAACAATCGATGTTAGCAACAAAAGTGTTCGGTGAGAGAATTAAAAAATGGTTAGACGGAAAGTAAATTGTGCAATAGTTACTTCATTGGTGTTTCGGTGTTGCCGCTGTCGGTTGTAACACTTTTAGTGCGAAAATTAATAATTATCACTTTCTCCGACAGTTGGAAGAATTCATTAAGACTTATTATGCTTAAGACTTAATATGTATACATTGTGTAGTCTATGAGAGCTATGTCGGAGTTGCGTAACAATTACAACGTGTATAACTGATAAGCTTAAGGGGGAGTTGGAGTAAAAAATACTTTTTATTAAATAGAAATGTTGCTTCAGACGCAAATCCAATTTCGGTTGTTAGTGTCCACTTTCTTACCTTTGAACCTGTATTGCCCAGGTTCAATGGTACATTATTCAATGGGGCATTAATAAATAGACATATATTTCTATTATCTGTACTGAAAACAAGTTATATACTCGTTTAAATGTTATGGCTAATAGGTGTCAGAACTTTAGTTCTCTACCCTTCGAAAAAGAAAAAGACAAGCTACATCATGTACAACTAGGCGAATTATAATAGTAACATGTAATTCTTTTTTCCAGTTTAGTCTATCCAATTTTTAAATGGAAAGTTAAGCAGAAAAGAAGAAGGAAGAAATTGTATTCAAAATGAGATAATGATATACAGTAAAGATACTTTCATTTAGGGAAGTTAGGGAAGTAGGACCAAAAGCATACAATATTTTGAAAACATTCTGGCTTATATTGTATATAATTTAATCCTGAATCACAAATATTAAGTGGCAGTAATTATCAATAAACTGTAAGTTTATTGTTAAGGCGTAAATTTTACAAAACTGTGTAGAGTTTCAAACAAGGATGAAGCTCGTTATTGAATGTATCCCGTCAAAATTTTTCAGTGTTTGTAAAAAAAATTTATTAGTAAATTACATACACAGAAATCAGCTTTATTCCCTTAATATCTCAGATCTTGGAAATAAAGTTATGGCTACACATATAGACGAGGACAAACACACCAATACTTATACAGAAGGGCAAAGTCCCCCAGCTAGAAAGTTTAGCTTACACTCTTTTTCGATATTAGGAAACCCTGCAGGAGATTTATACAAAATAGTTTACTGGCATGGATGAGAAAATTATATTTTATTGAATTCCAATTATAAGAAAACATCATTTTAGATTTGATAACGCACGTCGTCACTTTTGGAAGCCAACCCCGTATTCCTATACATTTATATAAAACTATTCATTTAAATAAGTTTAATATTAATACGAATTGTATTATACTAACATGAAGGCTTGCGTAATAGTTCTGTCTATAGTAAAGTTGTATTTTATTGCAAATTTTAAAATTATTTTGAGTTCTTAAATTAAATATAAAACATAAAATATTTTATTATAAAGAATTATCATTCATAATAATGTATCTTCAATATTTTAATTAATTAATTAACAATAAACCAGTTGTCAAGATTATTCAGCAACAGTAAACTAACTAAAACTAGGAAAACAATATCTCTTTAGGGGAGCTACTTGATATATTGCAAAATATACACATGGTTATAATAAATGATTTGATGATAATAAACAACTAATTTATATAAATTTGTTAAAAAGTGTTAACTATTTAATATTTTAAAGCTAATAACTATTTCCAGTTAACTAACTAGTATAATTGTCAACTAAGAAACAAAATTTAATTATTAGAATTACTACTTTAATTGGTAATAAGGTAATAATATATAGAGTATAGTAAAAAGTACTTTATAATAGTAAAAAATCAATATAATAGTAGGAAATAATTATGTAGTTCTTGTGGCATAAATTCAATTTTATAAAAACCAAAATAGATGTGTCTACTTTTTAATTCATACAAACTAACAAATATTACATATGTGAAATAAAGCTTTACATGTGTGAACTACAACTACATTGGGAAAAATTAAAAAAAGATTCATTATCTTGAGCGCTAATTTCTCCATCGGAAATCAAATAACTCACGAATATAAGGGTGGTAGAACATAAAAATAGTGTAAAATAAAGTTATACTACATTTTTAAAGTCTAGGCAATTTATTTAGCTCTTATTATTAATATGTACAAGTTTCAGACTGAGAAAACTTTTTCATATTCAACATAAAATATATTAAACACTAATAAATGTATAACTATCGAAAATTTTACTTGTGGTAAATTTCAAGAATATCTATATATAAATTTATATATAAATAACATATGCATTTATAGTTCTATATAATAGTCATTCGTTATATTGTATAACTGTCCCTAAAATAACCGACAGACAGATTTCTAACTTCTCGTTGTGATTCATCATGATTCATCAGCGACGACAACAATCAGACTTGTTTGTCTTTTTGTAGATATTTATTCCATTTATCCATTATCTTCAGTTTCCAATACAAATTAAAAACTAGTACTGGTATAGTATAAGTATTGTAAGACCATGAGAACACATGTTGCTTAAATTTGGATTTTAATTTCGACCTGCAAATCAACTCTCGTCCCCTAAATATCCAAACTGCAGAAAAGAAGGGTACACATAGATACGAGGACAAACAGTCATGGTCGGGAAGAGATACCAAACTCTGTCATTGGTACTTGAATTCAAGCATACACACTTAATACTAGCCTGTCACCCCAAGCCACAATACGAATCATATAATCGCAGTTACCTCTAAAGGAAAATGCAATAGATCATCAACCATTTTGCGGACGTGAGGCAAAGTGTTGGACTTTTCTTGGTGTCGCGTTAGGCAAATGCCCCGAATTCCTATCTGTGTTTAAATTATCTGAACTGTCATATTAAAAAATGCATTAACAAACGAATGACTAACTGAGGCTCGCGTGCGTGTGATGCGATGTATTATTTATATTAATAATTATTAAATATAAATGAAAACCGCACATATCTCTAGTGTTGTGTTCTTAATTCACAAAATTCGAAAATTCGAACTAAACATTCGTTATATGAAGTTATTTCATAGACGACTTAAAAATCTCGCACATAAGCCATTTAGAAATGTTGGATAGGGTATTACACGTGATATTACGAGTATAAAGTGATCAACCCAAACAACTTTCTTCGTTGACGATCGCTTGATATTGACATTGGCGTTAAAGGAATATTATGAGTGCCAAGTTATGGTATATTGATGGTGATTTGTTGTGTTTCACAATCGAAGAAAAAATATTGAAGATGTGACATTTTTGCAAGATGACTTGTATATGCAATTAAATAGGAGACATATTATAATTACTGTTCTCAATTAAGAGTTTTGTTAAATCATATTTGGAAATTGAGAACACTGGGAATGACACAATGTATTATAAAAGCAATACAAAGTTTTGGTACATATACAAATAAATGTTTGAATTTGTTAATATAAGTTACTACAATAAGCATATAATGGGATCGCAATGTCCGATATAAAGTCTATGGTTTGTTGAAAGGAAAGTAAAAGATAATGTAAACAAATATGTTTCAGGACTTAAAACATAAATGAAAATAAGTTTAATATTTCTATAAACGTGATCATAATTTCCGAATCAAAGCCAATGTTTTGTTGGAAATGAAATAAACCGATATAAATAAATATGTTTGAGGACTGAAAAAATAAATGAAAATAAGTATAATATTTCTCTTCTAGCTTTGCCATTCTTTACTAGCTGACTGTAAAAAATCATGATTTTTCGAGTGGTCGTTTTATATATGTTGGTATATTGTATTATTTTTTAATTTGGTTGAAAACACATCCCGTTACTGAAATTTACAACGCGTACAATATTGCGAAACAAAATAATCATTTACTATAACTATCATAATTACCTACTACGATACGAAAAGTAACAGTATACCCGAATATTCCTTTCTCTGGCTAATAATTTGAATCATTCGTTTTTTTGTGTTCAATTATACGACAGTTTCTTTGTTGAAACGTGTTTCTCTTTCAGATATTTGTCTAATTTCACCTCAAAACAAACGAATTCCACAGCGATGGCGCTCTATTTAAACAGCCGCGGATAGGTCATGTAAAAAGCTGTAAACGGCGAAAAACTATGCGATAAAAATGTGTAGCCGCGCTCAACAATACAGTATCTCCTAGCAAAAAGTAGAGACAAGCCCGAAAACTGGTTATACTTTATTAGCATCTCTCGTTCATGGACGACCACTTTTTTTATGTGCAGAATACCTAATAGACAATTGTTTGACTATACGTACGTATAGAGTAGGTGGGATTCACACACGGCGGAGAACTATCAGTTTATCTTATTTTTTCTGAGTACCGAATACCGAGAACCGATTATAACGTGTTCGACGCTAACACATAACTACACGGATTATTTGTTCTCGAGATTTCAGAAGTATTTAAAAAAAGCGATATTTATCTGACGTTTTGTGACAATCGCTTTGGAGTACTTGTGCTTGACCACGTTTGCGTAGCAATGAAAAAACACTTACACGCTCTAATAAATAACAGCCGACTTTCTTCCTATGCTTACTAGATTAATCAATCTCCAGATTCGATAAAATGCAAATGATTAAATCAGCAGATTATTGGATATACGAAACCCGTGAAAAAATATATCAAAATATGCAATAACGTAGCTGTCATGCGATAAAATCTAATATATCCCCTGTTCTTTCTAAAACCATGTTCCATAAAAATGTAATACGCCAACAAACAAAAAAGACTTTAAATTATAAATAAAAAAGCACCCAAAATATGAAATGTGTTGAATACTACAAAACTATGTTTTGCTTAGTCACGCCATATGAAGTAAAAATCCAATCTAAAGGTAAATAAGAGCAAAAAATTAGGCACATAAAAAACTTAAGAAAACAAAAATGTTGCTAAATTAAAATTCTGGCACATTATCGTCATGAATATGTATAGAGTTTTGAGTGCGGTCAATAATGTATTCTAATTCGTGTCTTCTATTCAGATATTCTTTTACTAATCTTATATTTAACACGGTTATATTGTTTGGTTTATATTATGGAAAAAATTCAGTCACATCTTCTTCTTCTTCCTGGTCTTTAACCCATTTTATTTAGGATCGGCTCTCCTAGTATTACTGCGTCACATAATACGGTTGTGGTTTGTCTCAGTTGTTGTATTTGTGGAATTTCTCATCTTAATCTTAATTCTCATCTTAAAGGTTACCCGAATGTATTCATTCCTTATCTTGTCTAAATACATGATACAACCAGACCAGCGAAGCATCTTCATTTCTGTCACATCCACTTTCTGTTCGTCCATCTTTTTTGTCGACCAGCATTCGGAGCCATAGACAAGAACGGGTCTCACTGCTCTTTTATAAACATTTCCTTTCATTTTCATTGGTAAACGGAGATCGCATGAGACGCCAGTAAGTGATCTCCATTTAAGCCACCCGTTCTGAATTTTGTTTTGGATTTCCTTTTCCACACAGACTAGATATTTAAACTTTTCAGCTCTTTTCACTGGCGCGCTTGAGATGGAAGGACAGTTGGAAAGTTTCCTCCATTGGTCCCAGAAAAATTATAAAACACATATACTCGGCATTTTGTGTTCATATCAAAATGAGTCCTCCTGCCTTTCATCATTCGAGGTGTATATTCATTTGTGACATTTCCATAATCTGGATCACCCTAATAGTATGAGCTTGCTGAAGGATTTTGCTGATGATGATTTAGCTGACTTAAGGATATTTGACAAATAGCTAGCATAATACACCAGATAGCAATTCCAGCGCAAAGTTACCAACGGTTTATTTTTTCATTGGGTTTATGCTTGTATCTGTATATGTTTCGATTAAGATAGCGAAATGGAACTTGTAGTTTTAGTACGTTGGATGATTATTCTTATCAATCAGCTCGGCTATATATGACACTACCTGGTATATTTATAAATAAATAATATAGCAATAATATTGAATGTTTTCAATTTGTACCTATATAAATACATATTCTATAGTGGGCCATAAATGGTAGTAAAAATAAACAGTTTTAAAACCTTAAAACGGACTTTTCCGCACGTAGAACAACTCTATCTCGAAATTGGCCGAGAAAAAATAAACCAACACATAAATGCAGAATATGTGATTTATGCGACAGTTTTACTTTTTTCAAATAGTTCACCTTCGTGCTGCCTCATGAACCATGAACAGGCCCCACCCTGTTCATGGTTCATGAGAACATGGTGTGTCCTATCTACCTCAAAATCAAGATGTCGTCTAGTAGACGTCCCTAATCAGAATCAGTCGAAACCCGATCGATCCGACACGATTTAATTGAGTGATCGTCCTAACAAACAAATTTCTCAAATAGTCCACCATTGTGCTTTCTCATGACCCATGAACATGGTAGAGTGTGTGCTATCCTCCTCAAAATCAATAGGTGTCGTCTGGGAGACGTCCCCGATCCGAATCAGTCAATACCCGATCGATCCGACATGACTTCGTTGAGTTATCGTGTTAACAAAAAAAATTTCTCAAATAGTCCACCGTCGTGCTTTCTCATGACCCATGGACAGGGTGGGGTATGTCCTATCCACATCAAAATCAATAGGTGTCGCCTGGGAGACGTCCCCGATCCGAATCAGTCAATACCCGATCGATCCGACATGACTTCGTTGAGTTATCGTGTTAACAAAAAAAATTTCTCAAATAGTCCACCGTCGTGCTTTCTCATGACCCATGGACAGGGTGGGGTATGTCCTATCCACATCAAAATCAATAGGTGTCGTCTGGGAGACGTCCCCGATCAGAATCAGTCAAAACCCGATTAATCCGACACGATTTAGTTGAGTTATCGTGCTAACAAGAAATGCCTATGACGACGACACACAGAAAAAAAAACTTAAAAACCATTTTTTAAGCCGGAAATCGAAAAATAAACCAAAAAAAAATTTGTTTTTTCACTTTTTCTTTACACGATTACATTGCTTTCCGCTTATAGTGGAGCGCGGAAAAGTAAAATGTGTAAATAATAATAAATGAATAAGAAAACCAGTAAATACCTAAAAGTAATAAGAATGTAGAATAAAAATAATAAAAAAGGTAAGAGCAAAATAAGTATGAGTAATAAGTGATATTTTTGTTATTATACAATTTCTTTGATTACCTACCTCTATATCTTTTCTCTCAGTTAAAAAACAATCATTACAAAAAATCATCAACTCCCCATTCTATGATAGCACATGACTAATGAGAATGGACCACATAATGCTAATGGATTTAAGGTAACGTATATCTAAGTACGAGTATTTCCGAATATGGTGGCAGTAATTCTCAAATTTTTCAGATATCGATCCCTAATTCTGCCTAGATATTTCATAGAATCGGCTTCTAGTATATGTGTTTACTGGCATATCTAACGGATAAATATTTAGTAAATTAGACGTATAAGATGAGAATGGAATTTAATATTTATTCCTGTATTTATTTTATTCATTCATCGTATCATGTATTTGTTTAATAGTGTACTGAGGTATAATCTAGAACCGAGAAATATGCGTTTAGTGTTCAGAACAAGTAAACGGTTTATGATGAAAGTAAACAGTAACGGGCGTAGGACTGTACCCTGTGGAAGTCTATAAGTCATAATTGCATTTTTGGTGAAGCGCAAACTTTCACAACCATTATCTAATGAAATCAATTATTCCATGTTAAGTCATGGTCCTCGTTGAACTCGTCTTGATCTTTTTCTTCAGATTTATTTTAAATAAGTTGATAGGATGATTAATGAAACGTTAAGATGAGTTCAACGATGATGATGGTATAGCCGCTATATGAAGTAAGAAATTTAAAGACTTAATCTTTGTAGTTCTTCTGAAGAATCTATTAGAATCATCACAGAAATATTAATGATTGTCCAACGGCATGATTCCGAAAAGTTTATTTAATATCTTAGAAATTTTCATCAACATTTACATACTGATTTCTGTAAGAGGGATTATTTTTTAAAATACGATAAACATAACCTAGAGTTCAACAGGTAACTTTTTGAGACGAGGTTAAATAACATGTTATTGATTTTCCGTTTTTAAAGTAATACTAATCTATCTATGATGTTTCTATTTAGAAAGTTATTAGTTTAATTTCCAAAACTGATGCAATAGTTTTAGCTATAGTTCGCTGTTAGAAGGAAGGATAATTTATTATATTTAGCTTGTTCTTCTTTTTGTAACTGAGTTTTATGATATCTTAAAAATACCCTATATTAAATCATAACTAAGCAAGTGGGAAATATTTTCGCGAACATTTCAGAATTTACCCTATAATGCCCTTTTCCTATTGTTTGGCGATACTCTAATTTGTTTGTCTTGGTGGCAGACATTTTATATCGATGTAGCAACAAAACGAAAGATCCAATAATCTTCCGGACTACCCAATTGTACATTAATCCAGTCAGTAACATATAAGTCGGAAATCGAGAAAGGAACCACCAAGCCGCCAAGCGGCTATCAAAGTAGTTCCCGAATAGCAAAGCTATTACATAATCGCTCTAGGACACAACTACTCCTCGGGCTAAAGCCCCGCCAGGATTGAATTATACCCAGAAGCGATCCTCGACCCCTTTCTCGTGTTTCTGCACGATCAGATAAGGTTTCAAAAAATAAAACCTGCCACAGGTAGGATTCGACATTTGTCCCGGATCGGAACCGAACGATATACAGCTGTTTCGAACTTGTTATTTCTCATCAGTGCCGTACACGGTACGCCGATTCAGGACAAATGCCGAATGAACTTTATTTCTCGATTCTCGCGAATCGTTTCTCGATTTCCCACTTATATGTTACTGACAGAGATCGTATCGATAAAGATGTATACGCCATAAAGTTCATTAGGCATTTGTCCTGAATCAGCGTACCGTGTACGGCACTGATGAGAACTAACAAGTTCGAAACAGCTGTATGTCGTTCGGTTCCGATCCGGGACAAATGTCGAATCCTACCTGTGGCGGGTTTTATTTTTTGAAACATTAATCCAGTGACAAGGGATATTCATGTATAAGTTCTTTTACACCAAGCTTAAAGCGTAGATATCTCTATTTTGTAGAAAAGAGTCATTTTATGAAGAAGTCTCAAGTTTCTATACTTATCGATTAAATATAAATCAACCAATTCCATTTCTCAATTTGACCTAGAATAAATAATGGCATTAGGATGTGGTTTCCAAAAGCTTAACAGCTTAACATTTAATTTCTTATGAGTTTGGGCATGCGTTTCCATATAAAATCTGAGACTACTTCACTAATATATGTATATGGTTAAGTCGATTTACTTTTCCTTTATCATAAGTGAGGAATTGTGAACAGAATGGATGTAAGAAATTAAATTTTGGTTGTTTACGAAACGTTCCATCATTTCACAGTATTGATCCCAATCTGCATACAACCATTCACACTTATTTCTAGTTGCTTTTTTTATAATATTGGTTGTACTATGTTTCTATTAGTTATAAGATATTATATTTAATGTGGTTAAACAATCCCATATAATCCATAACATTTGTATGTGCTAATTCAAAGACATTTAATTCCTTACGTAGGAGTTAAAAGCTACCTTAAAATATAAATACAATATATCAACGTTTTTTTAAAAGCCATAGGTTAAAATAAAAACGGTGGACAAATTTATATGAACAACTCTATATGTAAATTATATATAATAATCTGTATTAGGTGTAAATATAATTACATAAAGTTATTCAAGAATAAGAGTATCATTAAAAATTCTATAGCTCAAATTACTGCTGTTGGGTAAGTTCTCTCTTTGTGAATAATTCAGTAATCAATCAGCTGAACAAATGTCCTTGGAAAGTCAACTATTGGCGAAATATTTACTATCAAGTTTAAGTTCAACAAAATAAGTTTCCGTTCTCAATGTTTATTTTAAATTAATTATGGAGGATGTCTATCGATTTATAACAGAAATTTTAAGCATTTCACGCTTAATTTATACAGGGTTGATATATATGAAATCTACAGAAATATTTAAGTGAGTTTTTTGTTCTTAATATATGAATATTCTTCTTGAATTTATCGTTAGGGGTGAAAAATTAAATATCAAATGGGGCTTGTACGTTTTCCTAAATTCCTCTAAATAAAATGGCATGCTTTTAAGTTCAACATACATAATAATATAATAATTTCTAATATTAAAATTATTCAACGATAATTTGTGCTTCTCTTTATGTGGCGTGTGATATATTTGGTAGTATCTTCTTAGTGATACTACATCAATTCCCTACTCCAACTGAAAGAGCACACAAGATCATCAATATATAAATTAACGAATAGATATTTATATTTAATGTAAAATAATCTCCCCGAATACTTCCATAAGACCATATATTGTTTATGTAAAACACCACCCTGTTCATATACTAATAGAAATACTGTACATACATGTGCAAATATGCCGAATAAGTTGTATTAAAAATAAGCTTAATAACAATTTTTTAGACTTTTCAGTCTATGTACAAGCTTAATGTATATTTTAATAGGTGCTGTATTTATTAAAGTATTACCAGACATACATCATATTACCACACACCATAAAGTGTCATGTGAATATTTTAAACTGGAAAATATAATTTTAAGTTTGAAATGTTTTTGAACCTCTCTTTTGAAGTTTTCGGGTTTCATTAACATACACAATACAACAGTGAAATAAAAATTATCAAATTAAATCATTAAATCGGTAGTATATAATTTCTTTTGAATTTTTAACTGAATCCTAAATATTTAGATACTGGAGTGAATGTATTCTTGAGACCATTGACCAAGAATTCTTTTATAAATATTCCCACAGAATATTTAATCCCTCCTATATGAGATTTCGCTGAGAGTGTCATTAGCAGTTGGTATTCATTATTATGACCATTTGTAATATTACTTATTTATATCTGTTCTAACCTGTTATATTAGATAAACGAATATAGAATTGAATGTTATCATGAAATGAATGAAAATATAATATCGACAGTGCCCCAGCACTGGCACTTACTTTACTTATCTAGTATCTAATTGATAATATAGTTTTACATACACTGCTGGATAACATTAAAGCATCAGCAGAACTTTTATTATTTCTTATAAAGTTTTGAAGTTTGAAATCCTTAATTAATGTCATCAAGTGAATGAAACACATTGTCCAGTACACTTAGCATAGAAGAAATGAATCGTTCACGCAACTTAAGAGAAGATGAAGCAGTGAAAGCAGTAACTCGGTTAACAAGAGACGTAGTCAACGATATATGGCTAATTTGTTAGGAGTTAGACAATCAACATTTAATCAAAGAGTTAAACGTTTCAATGGACTTAGAAGTTACTGTAGAATCTTAGGACAAAGTCGTAAAGAATATATAAATGCAAAAAATGAGCGATATCTTATGCAAGTCGCCTTAAGGAACAGGCATTCTACCAGTTTAGAGTTAAGCAGAAACCTACCAGCAGCCTGAAATATAGTAATTTCTGGACGAGCGGTCAGGCGAAGGCTTAATGAAGGAGCATTAGACAGTAGAAGACCAGCTATTGCACCACTGCTCATCAGAGAACATAATGCTACTAGACTACGTTTTGTAAGAGAATACGTAAATTGGACCACTGACGATTGGAAGCGAGTTTTGTTTTCAGACGAAACAAGAGTAAGTCTTAATACACCATAATTGACGTCAACGAGTCTGGTGGAAGTCAGAAGAGAGGTTTGCTGCCTGCAATACCTCTCCGAGGATCCCGTTTCTTAGTGTATTAAATATTCTGGGGAGGAATTTGTTTCGATAGTTGCAAGGATTTGGTTCCTATACGAGGGAGATCTATGAATACCATGATCTATTCCATTTGCCGAAAAACATGTGATTCCATTTGGGACAATTTCATTTTTATTTAGGGTAATGATCGGTCCTAAGTTGCTAGAGAGGTACTGGACTACCTTCAATTTATGAATATTCTAACTATGGACTGATCGCTAAGAAGCCCAAATATGAACCCCATAAAGCATCTATGGGATTCACTAATTTAGGCGCCACCTACTCCTATAATTCTTAGGAAACTACGTAGGAAGTCGCGCTTGTCGAATGAGAGAATATTCCTTAGGAAGTCATTCATCACTTGAACTATAGCTTGCCCAGACGAATCGCAGCAATGATAAGAGCTAGAGGAGGACCTATACGCTACTGGATTAAAATTCTTAAGATTTAATTGTACATTCAATTTTTTTCTAAAGTTTCCCTTTAACACCGGTTTCATTGCATTTGGCATTATTGTTCCTTTCTGTAATTTATTCATGTTTTTTTCCGATAATCCCAATCTCATTTGTTAAACATTAGTTGAAAGCATTTAACTATGATATCACCTACGTGATATCAGAAGGATTTAAATCTTCGAAAAAATAAAAGTAATAGTTTGTAAATGTGAAATTTCACTGATGTTTTAATTTTGTCCAGGAAGTTATTACATTAAATTAATAAATACATAGTGGCCTAACAATAATCCGGGCTACTGGAGTATGTTAAGTTTACTATTGTGTACTAAAATATTATAAATTCGATTACAAATACTAATAAAACGTGGATATTATCAGGATATTATACGAGACATTTATTAACTTGAAATAGTAGACACAGATATAGATTAGATACTGGGCATAATTACGAAAACAACAGTTCTATTTAAAAATTTAGTTTTGTTTACCCACAAATGATTTATTTTTAAACGATTGCCTAGTAGACGCCCAATATAGTTGCAACGCCATTATATTCAAAACATAAACATGTGCATAGTGATATATTAATTGCATCAATTTAATTAAATTAATTGTACAATGATCCTTTCCCCGTGTTAGTAATCATCGAAAGATTCTTATCAGGAAATAATCAATTAATAAATAATGTTTTGTTGGTTCACGAGGATGAACCAATTTCTCTAGTATTAAGAGGTTAAATAGGAGTTTAATTGATTTTGCGTTAGTTGATTTACATTTTGGAGATACATTATTGATGATTATAATATAGAGGAAATTTTATTATAATTTTAAATTACGTTTTTATAGCATATTTTTTACCTTCAGTTAATCTGGGGGTTGCTGAGTGTTTTTAATTATCGAAAGAAATATACCTACATGTAAAGTAAATGAGATATCTAAAAATTCGTCAGAGACCATTCCGAGATAAATCAGCTTCACGGCTCTTAATAGTGTTAAATATTTTGCTGAGTACGTTTTTATGCTTTCTAAATCTAGTTTTACAATTTTATGAAATTTGCCCTATGTAAATTTCACACGACTGGCTTCCGCAAGGAGTTGAAATAGAGTTAATCAAACTGAATGAATTCTGAGTCAATGTCAGTGCGTTTCAAAGTGTTATATTTATTAAAAATCGTGCTAGTATTATAAATGATATTGTACAGAAGTTTGAATCATCTTCCGATGATGCCAATGTTCTTGGCGAAACGTGAGTAGAAAAACGCCGTGTATCATAAAATCTTATCGTATAATCGGCGTATAATCTTTTGATGTTCATGGAAAATTGGTTTTCTGTTTTTATTGCTGCATCGAAGGTGTTCCAGCCCATTCCCAGGAATCTAGACATTATTGTTAGTTTAATATTGCAGTCAATTCCTTTTAAATTCAGAGGTTGTCTTGTATATCATATACAACAACAATAATATAAAGTAGAGAAGATAATAAATATTTTTCAAGAATTCCCCTTTTTCACAATTTGAATTTTATGCTTCAATATTAAAATCCTGTATCTTGATCAAGTACCTTACATTAATTATACACGAGCTTAACAAAGAAAGTACATAAAAAATTCAGTTATGTAAATACATACTATCTTAGTTCAGTCGCTAGAAAATATATTTTTATTTAATAAATAGAAGTATACCTAAATGTAATGTACTTATAGTTCTAGCCTAGTAATATATTACGTTTTATTTTTTAATTACTTTTATATGTCGTATAAAAATTATTTCCCTCTGGCTAATTCTATTAAGGTTGCTGTTTCATTTGATTACTGATGACATGAAACACATTACTGAGCACCGATCGAAAGATGCCTGATTTATTATACGAGTATATATTCGCTATTCATTAATACCATTATCTAAAAGTTGTTATGCCTGTTCATGTCCCCATTCCTTAAATAATAGAGGTATGCAGGTTGAACTTTGGTACTTGAAAGATGGACCTTGATAATGAATAGGTCGATTGTCACTAAATAATTAATAAAACTGAATTAAAATAAGGCACTTACAATTCTGGTTTGCAAGATTTTATCAACTTACCAACCTTAAAGTTCAATAAATAGATACTCATTCTTAACGCATACATTCTCTTTATCAATACTGTTTCAGACAATAATTCAATTTGTATTCAACGGTCAAAAGTGATATCGGAGTTACAAGATATTTCATCACTGAGAAATGTAAATAAATATTGTAAAAATAGGCATATACTTTTGAGATGTGGTGTTATCGAAGAATGATGAAAATACCATGGACTGATAGGGTTAGAAACGAAGAAGTATTGGAGAAAGTCGGCGAGAAAAGAAGTATGTGGAAAAACTTAAAGAAGAGAAGAGATAGAATGGTAGGCCACTTGCTGAGACATGGGGGAATAGTCCGCGATATTTTTGAGGCAGAAATAGGAGTGAAGAAAGGCAGAGGTAGGCCTAAATTAGACTACTGCTCGCAAGAAAATTTATTATACTTTAAACAAGTTTTTATAAAATTTATAATCAAATCTGTACATTATTAATTAAAAGTGGTTACTGGAAATGTTATAATACTATATTAAATATTTTGAGACGTGGGGGGATTTCGAGTAAAGCAATCTCTAGTTTATAGAATATCTATAGGATCGAAGTGAAGCAAAATAAATATTAGAGTGTTAAAGTATAACATGCAATTATTATTCATTATCAAATATAATTATCATCGATATACTATTTAGGAAAGAACGTATATTTCCGGGAATTTCGGTTTATGCGCATACTCAAAAATGAACATATACTTATGACACCAACTCATACTTATTTTTTAAATTAGACACAATATTATCTTCATTAGATACTGTTTTATGGTTTTGTACTAAATGTAAAGTAATTTTGTACCAAATGCATCATTTATATCAATAAATGGCATCAGGAAATAGATTATCACTAATTCATAACTTTGGTATAACATTGATATAACATTGTTGTAACTTCGTTATGGTTATCTAGTTAATATGAGTCTACACCAGACGATACTTGGCTTGCTTTGACTCGAATAACTATTTATTTAGGAATAGAAGCTACCAGACCACAGGCCATTGTAATAATTGAATTTAGATTTTGAAGATCTGCAGAATCAAATCCAGAAACACAGAAAAAATTCTAGCAATACTCGTATACTGAACATTAGTAGCTCATACGAAAAAAGTGAGTAGATCGAGAATAGCTAAAATCAATTAGGCATAAAAGCAGTAGCCCTAATGTAACAAATTAATAGTGACAACTTCACAAATTATACAGAAATCTCTGAAATGTCAGTCAACGGAATTTTTGCTACAATATCATCAATGATCATTGGAAAAATTATTCGAAATTATCTGAATAAACAATTGCAATTGTTGAAATTACTAGATTAGAGTAACGAAATACATCACAATACGTTCAATACACAAAATAACCTTCAAATCAATGAAGATATCGAGAAGATTGCAGAATTCGAAGACTCCATATATGTATGTAGCTTTTTTAGCATTCACTATACATACGTTGATTATTGTAGGCAAAGCATTTGTTCATACAGATTATATCCATATAACTCTGTCATCGACTATATAAACAACCAAAGTTATTTCAAGAAAATAATTGAAAATGTACGGTAGTTCAATTATAACTAATTACTTTTTTCCTGGAAATTAGTTCGTAATTGTAATTAACTTGCAATGCATTACAATTGACAAAAACTGATCTGTAATTTGGTACTGATTACTTTTAAAAATGAATTATTAAGCTCGACCAATACGGAAAGGAATATGCATTATGTTTATAAGTGCTAAATTAAATATGCGTCGGTGAGCTAGAAAGTTTTTGACTAGCTATAGAATATGAGCTAAAAGAAACAAAATATAAAAAATATTAATCCCTGCACGAAAAATGTGTCTTAAAATATATACCCATTAAAATAATAGTATATTATATTTATGTAAAATAAAACTGAATCCTAAATCAATTTTGAATGTAATTCCTTTTATTGAAATAATTGCACATACTTTTAATTATGGACATCATAATTAAATTTGCTGACAATAAAGAACATCATTTCAAAATAGAACTCATTGAATTACCAAAGCTCTTTAAACTATTGAGTTTACTTAGATTCTATCATACATCTACAATTCCATTCAATTTCAATAAATTGCACAAGTACAATTTCTTTTTCATATGGCCTTACAATTATTTATCTCTCTTGTTTTTTTTTCTTCAACAATTTCGACTATTTGTATGTAATTGCAATTTACCGATATGCTATTGTTTAACGAATTTAAGAAATAAATATCTTAAATTATATAAACCTTCATTTATAGTAATTGTTGCAGTTTTATTCATTCAAGGACATTTTATTCGTATTCATCGAAGGACGTTCATTGAACTGCAGACTGCAATAGTAATTAATTATCAAACGGTAATATCTGTGAATGAAATGAGCTAATTATAGAAAATCTTGTTAACTAAAAATATAATCTATATTAATTTGTACACTTGGCCATATTTAAGATGATACCCGTCGTTTTTACCATAGTAAATTCAAATGATATACTAAACTGATTGATATATTAAATTGATATAATATATAATAAATAAGAGTGGAAGGTAATAATATAATAGTTAAGGTATAAATATAAATGGTTCAAATGTAAAATTGCAAATGTGTTCTTAGCCAAAAACAACATATATCGATTTATTTTCTTAATTAAATCTTTATATACTGTGAAATATACCGGGATAATTCTATCACTTTTTTTTATTCTACAAAACAATTTGTCCATATGGACAATAAGTCCTTATTTAAGACAGCACAATGATATATATGTGTAGGGCATTTCAGAAAACACTCTGTAACGTATCATAACTTAAAGTTTCTAGTTATTTCTATTAATTTCCTCTTTATTTAATACTTTTAATGATAAAAAGATATATGAGTAGTTTAAATAGATCTGGTAAAATATATGAGTATAAAAATATAAATAAAAATACGCTTACAGTAAAATTTTACATTATAATGAATATATTTGGGGTACAAAAACAACATAATTACAGCACAATATATAAACATAGTACAGCATAGTATATATCGACTATCAACGATATGTATCAACGAGGATACGATGCTTAAATACGATGGAATACTCGTATTACTAGGTTATGATGTGTCAATGAGAAGTTTGTTAATAAAAAACATTAAGATTCGCAGTTCAGAATAGTTCGGTCACTTCATCAAAACTGTGTTACATCACCCTTATTAACAATAAGAGCTTTAATTCTGGCAAGTATTGTATCTACCAGTTTGGCAGACTCTTCTCAATTTGGGACACCACACTTAGGAAGTGTGGTGTCCCAAATTTCTTGCAACGTGATGCGTAGATTCTTAACTGAATGAGCTGGATGCTTGTGCAACTGTTTTATCATTTTGTGCCACAATGGTTCTACTGGCGAGAGGTCTGGACTGCTAGAGGGTCATTCCATAATAGGAATATTATGTTCTGTAAACCAAGCTTTAACAGTTTTTACTGTGTGATACGCAGCAACATCCTGCTGGAAAATTTACTGCGTGACAGTACCTTGACATATTGGTATTGACGGCAATATACTGTGTGTAAAAAAATTTTTATATTTTTCTGCTGTCACAATACCATCTACGAAATACAATGTTCCTACGCCCATACCACTCACACACCACTAGATCATAAGAGACGCAGGGAACTTCACTTTCTTAACCAAACAGTCAGGATGAAGTTTCCTGTGGAGTTCTTAGCATACGTTTTCTAGTATCACCCAAACAGATTTCAAATTGGGATTCCTCACTCCAAATTACCTGGTGTCATTGTTGTAAAGTCCAGTCCAGTGCCTATGTTTTCTCACCCACCGTAGCCGATTGATTTTCTGTCGTTTAATTAATAACGACTTTTCTTTTGCATGAAGGAGAAACCGGTAAGTTGAAAAGTAAAATGTAAAGAATCAAACTTTACCTTGTAGAATTTGTATCCCATTATCTTTAGTTGTGGATATAGAAATATTTTTTCCAATAACTTGCCTCCATAATACCATAATTTATTTTCCACTGGATCGTCGGTTTGTAGTTACAATCCTCTTCAAAGCTGTTGACTTAAACGTAAAATTTGGGATGGTTGATCAGTCTTCTTCCTTTGGGCTGTGCATCCAGTTTTTAAGTTGATAATGCCTTGTAGTATAAATTTAAGCAGTGAATACGTAGCGGATATTTTCAGAGCCAAGATTTCTTATTTGTGAGCATTAACAATTGAATTTGGCATATCGTCACTTAATACCATGCCACGTGCCGTTTGCTTTTTTTTAGAAAATTTTAGCACACGCGTCCAAAACATAAATTATAATATCCGTTTCACTTTTACAATAACTGAGATTCTATTTTGTTTTAAAACACTACAAATAGTTAGCCTATTATGCATTTCAACAACTGGCCGAACTATTCTGAACCGCGAATCTTTATGTTCTTTATTAACAAACTTCTCACTGACACATCATAACGTAGTAATATTTCATTGTATTTAAGTTAAAAGTTTATACTTCTTTCTGTTACCAATATTTTTCTTTAATAAAACAATTTTGAGAGTTTAGCGATAGCAAGGATAAAAGTGCATTTTGCCTCGACCGGGAATCGAATCCGGCTCTCCCAATTGCCGGTTGGTTGCTCTGACCGCTGAGCTATCGAGGCACACTCATTATCCCTGCTAATGCGCCAATTTTAACGCGTCGCTACAGAGAGTATTATTACTTTTATTTAAATACATTAGTTGTAAAATCATGCCTGGCCGAACTATTATTAGGCTGGTATATCGTTTTTTTTTTAATAGGTCACCTGTATTTTCATTTAGTTTAATATGAAAAACATATTGTAGATGTTGATGATAATTTAGTACAAATTTTTAAGTAAACAAAGAAAACTACAACTACATAAAATATATGTGAATTAAAATAAACGTATTCAGTTTTAATGATATTATTACTGTTTAATCATCCGCATCCATTAGGCTAACAAGCCATCTAGTTAAAGGTGAAACTAATATTAATAATTTATTGTTAACAATACATCTCTATAAGGAATATTATAATCATTAGCATCTGAATAGTGGACGGTTGACAAGTATCGTGACGCTGAAGTAATTATCCGCTAATAAAACCACCGACTAGGAAGCACAACTCGACTAAATTATCCTCATTACTCGAGGTATACGTCAGCGAGTGCACTTTCATTTTCACTGAATGACTGGTTCAGTGGGCCATCATAAGAGCCGGCAATGCGTTTTCTATGCCACTAAAGTGCATCGAAAGTGAGTCTTCGGCAGTGCGAGCGGTATTTACGTTGATTGTATAAGCGTTACATATCTAAACCATCGCAAAATTGATTATGAAACGGTATCAAGTTCATTTTTGCAAGTTCACACTCACTTTAATTGTTGTTTATACCCCGAGGCTATGTTTACTCTTATCGTAGATATTCTAAACAGTAACTAGTTAAATATTAATACAAGCCACATAATAGCACATATATTAACTCTTTCCGGCATGGAATTTGGAGGACAAAAAATCACTACGTGCATAGACATTTTTTTTTACTAAAAAATTGAAGTAAACATATAAGTATGGTTAGATATACTGTAAAATGAGTTAACTAAAATGAAAATTTTCTTTTCCGGGTTTAAGTTTCCGGATTAGCCTATGGGATGCATAATGTCCCAGTATGCTTCATAGCAAAAATTATTTCTAAAACAAAAACAAATCTATTAAAGCAAACAACAGAATTATTTTATGAAACTTCCGTGATAGTATTTTTGGAAACAGTTACTGCGTGTTCCCAAACAGAGCGGGGTCCTGCAAATCGTGCAAATCCAATTCGCCCTAACTTCGTTTTTAGTTGTGCTACAATTGGCACATCTTCTCCTTGTATCTCTGACTGGTTGATGTGCGTTATTACTGTGTCTTATATCTTTGCAGGTACTAGGTTTTTTCCTTCCTAATTTCTACCTTCTGCTATTTCATGACATACGTGTTTTCTTTTTAAAGATACTGTTTTTGCTGAAACAAAAACTTGCTGAAACTAAAGTCTTTCATTATTTTAGTCTTTTCTGTATTCTCTAACATTTTATTACGAACACAGAAAGATTACATGTTTCTCAACGCGCGTTTTGCCAGCCAAGTTAGAATTACCGAGAGATGATTAAAAATTGGAGAAAGTTTTCATTATCTCCCGATGATACCAACTTGGTTCGCGGAACGCGCGTCGAGAAACACGTAATATTTCTGTGTTCGTAATAAAATGTTAGAGAATACAGAAAAGACTAAAATAATGAAAGACTTTAGTTTCAGCAAGTTGTTGTTTCAGCAAAAACAGTATCTCTAAGATTAGTAGTCAAAATACGTGCCTTGCGACAATGTTTTTATCCCACACAAGGTGAAAACAAAATTGTTGAAGAATGTTCTATTCCATTTTTAAATTAAATACCCATTATATCGTTTTTAATATAATTTACTACCTTTGGATTAATATTAGTAAATTTATTATATTTCTTCCTTTTAATTTTAAAACAAATCCCACGTCAACCTTGAACTACTGTTAACCACTACCTGTAACATTTTTCTAGAAAGCCACCATGTATAAATCACCTATAATAGTTGACGAAACGTTTGCAACAAGTTAATTAAAAATAAATTAAAAAGAAAACATACTGGCTCATGAATGTTTGCGTAGTCTTAATTAAGGTAAAAGAAAGTTATCCTTACCCTTCTTACATATTCGAATTTTAAAATAAATACTCAACATGTTTTTATAATACTCATATCTCAACTCAAGTGTTTCTGCAGAAATTAACCCATTTTCTTCAGTAGTTATCTGCTACAAAATCACGATCACATAGCATATGCTTTATTTTTTAAGCAGCCCGATATAGCGTTAGATCTGGAGACCGAGCAGGCCTCCAGATTCTGCAATACGTTGAAATGCAGCTCGCCCAGTAAATTTCGATTTGACAACACAGGTCCAACTTATGAGTATCCAAGATCGTTGCCCAGACGTTCACATTTTCTAGAAATGGTGTATTGTTCACACGAGAGATATGAGGATTCATATCACTCCAGTACCTCACATTTTGAGTATTCATATTGCCATTTAGGAAAAACATGGATTCTGAGCCATTTGTAATTTGTAAAGGTGATATCTTTGTTTGTTTAAAACCCTTTACACTTTAATAACTAAAACATTATTTTTGATTATTCAGTTTCAGAGATAAAGGGGGGAAGGGACTTTTAACGCGCAATGTATAAGAACGTTTCTAATAAAATTTTAGAAATTCATTTTTTACCATTAATGGGAATTAAGCACAAACTACATAACTGATCGGCGGTATCATCACAGGAATGCGAATCAACTACATATTTCCGAGAAATCGCAAATGGAATATTCTGTAAGCATTAAGGAAGATGTGACAATTTTTCTTTTAAAGGAAATTAAACGAACACAGTTATCTGCGAATCACCTCCGAATATGATACATTGCTCGATGGAAAACATTGCAATGCTTTATTTACTTTAATAAGTAATGGCGTTCTGTCTCAACTGCGATTCTGTCTGTGTCAACAATGCAATGGTCGGTGAAAGTTGATCTGTAAATATCTACATATAGTTTGTATAATGATTCCTTGCGTGCGCGTTACAGGTAACAATCGTATAAATTAATCAATTGACATTCTTGAACAGTGTCGTACAGAAAACACATTTAAGATAACAGTTAGTACAATACAAATCCGTCAACCTATGACAGAGTAATGAAAAGGTTCTCCACAAAAACATTCTATGGAAGTGATATTTCTATCAAAATAAATGGAATAAGTTCAACAAAAATTAAAATAAATGAAAAAAAAATTAAATAAATTTTACAGAAATATTGAGACAATGAATCAAATTATACAATAAAGTTAAGACGTGACTTCATAATTGCATTTTGTTCAGCAAATTATTAACTATCTATTCCGTACGTAGTTGATTGCAATATGTGTCGTTAGACATACGCGCTGGTAATTCTGGCATATTAGTAACAATTGCGAGTGGTGTAGCATGTGGTCCGTGCGTCGTCACTAAATTGATACACGCGCAAGGATTATACAAATTGTAGTTATATCTTGTTGCTTTCTTTTAACAAATATACAGCGTCGTGATGTTTCGCAAAATATTTGTGATTTTGTGGTTTTTAGAAAAATTAATGAAATACATACATACAATACTGTATTTTTTAAAATGATGTTAGTGGTGTAAGCATTTTATTTTTATTTTAACTTTGTGTCCAAGTTGTGACATCATCATAGTATTCTTTAAATTTCAATTCCCTTTTTTAACAAAAATAAATTCCTTCTCCTAAGTTCTTCGAGGACAACAGTACCCCGCATTAAAGGTTTCCTATTTACAGAGGCAATAAGTAAGTAAGAGACAGTTATGTTGAAAAATAAAAATGTTCTGCAATTACCGAAGTATCTCGTATCAGTACTCTGGTTAACATTTTGACTAAACACTAGTTTCGTAAAGTACATTAATTTTATTCTCAAAATTGGAAACGTAAACAAAATCAGTTTGTGACTGAGAAAAGTAAATAAAAGTAAATTAAAGTATATTCAAACATTCTTGCTCATGGACAAGAAAGTAATAAAACTACTCAAAAAATCAAAAAAATCAAAGCATAAAAATTAAAAGAATTGAAGAAATATCAGATCACTACGCTGATTAATTATTCTGTTATTGTTACAGTCAAGTTAGATCTGTCAACTTGAGAGTAACAGCATTCTTTAAAAATTGTCCTATGTAAAAACTGTTGGAAAAGTTTTCACAGGTAAGTATGTAACAAGTAATAAACTGCGAATGAAATAATTCGTCTAACTTAACAGGAGAGAATTGAAGTGTGAATGATGGTTGGATAAGGTGACACTAAGATGTCACGAGGAGGTTTATCATATGTTTAATCAGTATTACCTACTTCACAATACATAAGTTCAAACATTTTCGGAAACTGGTAGTGCAAAAGACTCACCACAACAGTTCATCTGATTTAATCCTTTGAATTTGCTCTTGTGGAATCACTTCAAATCCTGATTTATTTTAATAAAGGGTTACTCAATAGAGATGCTCAAAATTTATTAGGTTAAAGCGGCCATGTTGTTAAAGCAACATCTGTCAAATTCATTGTGAATTATTCAGCAGTATATGGCAAATTACCATGAAAAGTTATAGCGTCCAAAAACGTGCTGAAATCATCAAATTTTATTTTCAAAATTGATGCTCCGTTCGTGAAACGTTCTGCGCATTACGTGATTTTTATCCCCGCCACAACCGTCCCGCCGAGTCGACTATTCGATGTTTGGTGGTCAAATTCGAGTCAACCGATTTAATAAGTAATCAGACAACACACGTACGTCACCGAAACGTAAGGTCTGCTGAAAACATCGCTGCTGTGAGAGTAAATGGGCAAACCCGAGACAGTCAATTTATCGTCGTTCACAAGAACTTCCTTTCCGTGACTTCAAATTGGTGAATTTTGCGTCGGGACTTGAATCTGCACCAGTATAAAATCCAACTAACCCAGGAACTTAAGGTAAACGACCATAGACAATGCCGTGTGTTCGCTGATTGGGCTCTAGAGTAATTGAAAGTTGACCCAAATTTCGCTAAAAAATCATCTTTAGCGACGAGGCCCATTTTTGGATGAATAGATATGTGGAGAAGCAAAATTGTCTGATTTGGGACGATACCAATCCGCACGAGATACACCAGCAGCAAATGCATCCTAAGAGTCACTGTTTAGTGAGAATTTTAGTCTGGCGGAATCATTGCTCCGTACTTCTTCTAAAACAGAAGTGGCATTGACATAACCGTCAGCGGTGGGCGCTACAGATCAATGATAAGCACTGACGACATGTGGTTCCAACAAGATGGCGCCAAGTGCCACACTGCGCATGACGCGACGGACGTTCTGCAGGAGCGATTTGAGGGCATGATTATCTCGCGCAAGAGCGATGTGAACTTGACACCGAGATCATGCGATTTAACGCCTTTAGACTTCTTTTAGGGCTATCTTAAATCGCAGGTCTATGCGAATAAACCGCAAACAATTGATGCCCTCAAAGTCAACATAACGAACTCTATCCAGCAAATTCAGCCAGATTTATGAGACAAATTTGTTGAAAATTGGACCTTCCGAATACGTGCCACCAAGCAAAGCCGCGGCGGACATTTGAACGACGTTATATTCTATACTTAATGCCGTAAAACATTCTTTCAAATAAAGAAAGAATTGAGTGGATACCTCACACACAATTTGTTTTATTTACGTTTAAAATCGATCGAGTGTCATTGTTGAAAGACCCTATAGATTTGGTTTACGTTAATAGATAGTAAATACTTAATAGACGGTTTATTTTAATATATAGATGATTTAGAGGATCTGAAGCAACAAATTCGAATCAAAATGGAAAATGTTAGCCTGGAAATTACTGAAAGTTCAATAGTTCAAATATTAACACGCACGCCAGCCAATATAATATCTTTAACTCAGGACGTTTTGTCCTCAAATGTTGAAATTCCTGTCAAAATGAAGCCGCATTTTCTTTATTTGTATATTTTTCAAAAAAGCAGGGTAAATAGGAACCCCCTGATATAACATACCGTTTTACCTAGAAATCTTTAAGGAATTTATTTTTATTAAAAACGGGAGGATTGTAGTTTAAAAGGATTGACACTTTAAGAATTAAAAGGTTTATAAACTAAACAAAACACCATTCAATTTTTCATTGCATAAAGGAAGAATCAAAAAGATAATTTTCTCGTTCAATTATTAAAAAACTATCACTCTAACAACTGTGCTAGTTGTCGGTTAATATGTAATAAATATAACTGCAACCTATTGATATTGAAACCCAGACTCTTGCAATATAATTTTCTTTGGGGTGTGTTAATCATTAATTCATTAATTTTACTATTCTTTTTGTCCTAGAAATATAATGACATCGACCAGTCATTCAGTATTTATGAATAACTTAGCGGTAATACATATATATTACATATTCAGAGTTGAGGATGTCGGTAATATGCCATTTCCTGTTAGATACTTGTGGATCGCATAATTTTCTTATGATTGATGCGATTATTGTTGAATACCTTCAGCTAAGTTATCCATCAACTGTACACTTAACAATTACGACTTAAGATTATTTCTATGATTTCAAAAATAACCTTATCACAATTATACCTTGACTGTGATTTAATATAAAATAACAAAAATAATAGAAAAACCATTAAACAACTTACGGTAGAATTTTTTTTAGAGAGTCAGTATGAAAAAGTTATAAAAAGTAACTTTAGATATTTCTTATATTTAATAAGTGTTCTATAAAATCTGTAATAAAGTTTAATTTCAGTTCCACTGACTTATAAGTCTTTTGTACTACGTTAAGTATCAATATATGCGAATGCAAAGCATTGATAATTCCCCATTCTTTTAAAATTCTCCACTACTTTCACAAGATTAATATTTGGGTGGCAGTTTCTTGCAGAAGAATAATTGGGAACGTCCTCTTCAACTTCACCGTCAATGCAGAGTGGTCCAGAAACAACATTTTGATACAACAGCGCGTACGACAAGAGACACTATAGCCTGTCTTCGAGAATTTTCAACAATAATTAAATATACAATTTAAAAAATATAAGTAGTAGAGGCTATTCAATGAAACAGAAAATACTCACAAATAAAAAAAAATCATATACATTATGAAAATTTATATTTGTGAGGAGAGCAGCACAGCCAATTTGATTATTTAACAATTTGTACAAGGATTTTAAAGAACATACAATTCTCCGATATTTTAGTGACTGCATATGAAAAGTATGAAGTAATAACTCCTGTTTTATAGCTCTTTCTAGACATACCCCAGTACATTTAACTTTCATTAATTTCAAAAATTTCCCTTGGATAGGTTTCAGTGCTTTAGACGGAGAGGCACATTCGACAAAACAGTGACAATATTCCAATTTTAATCTAAGGAGATAATTATACGAGTAACGCTAATTCACTAGAAAACAATTTACAGTCTCTAATAATAAAACATAAAATTTTATGACAGTTTGTTATCAAATTTTCAACATGTGAATTAAATGACAATTCTGCCACAAACACAACCGCTAGAACATTAATTAAATTATTTATATTGTTATTTTTGTAACTGTATGGTTGTAACTGTAATTAAGGTGATCATTTCTGACAATGTTATGATTTTACATGATCCATGTTTAGGAATAATTTCATAATTTAACGTTATACCATTGCAATGCTCTATCGATTTGAGCTTATAGAGCCTTGTAATTATCTAAATTCGTTATTAAGTTATATACTTTTAGGTCATCCGCGCACAATAAATGGCTACGCGTAATACATTCATTGATGTTATTTATATATAGTAAAAATAAAAGTAGCTCCAAGTTTGACCCCTGAGGTATACCTGAAGTTGCAATGATAAATCCAAGTATACTGTACTCTGCCGTTATAATGTAGTCTATATGTAATATATGATATAAATAAATTTATATATGATATAAATAGTGACATACTTAAACCAAATTTGTCAAGTCTTATAATAAGAATTTTATAATAAGTGATCTATATGGTCAAAGGCCTTATAGATATCAGTATACATAAAATCTACTCATCCTTGACTATCCAGCGTTTTAATAATAAATTTTACTGTTACAATGACATTAGATCCTATTGATCTTTTGAGTCATGAAATCGTGTTGTATTGGACATATATACAGTTGTCTGGTGAGGCATACACATGTTCATATAAATATATCTCTAAGATATTTGCAAAATTAAGTAATATAATTATAATTAATTTATTGTTTGTACATGCCTGATCTCCATTTTTATGAAAATGGATAAGTTCTGTGAGTTTCCAACAGTGAAGGAAAGTAGAAGTATGTAATATGAACACATCTTTCAATAGAAAATTTTAAATTTGATAGATTAACTGATAAGGTAAGGAAATACGTACACAAGAGTTTATTTTCGTCTCCTTGTTTCGAAAACTTAGAAAAATAGGATTTTCAGAACTAGGATTTGCAACAACTGGAAACAATAATTGTTGAACAATGTGTACCATACACTACAGAAAAATATGCTCATACCTTTTATAGCATCAGGATGTGGCTTCTTGTGCATTGCATAAATATTTCGAAAACATTTTTGTTAATTAATCCCATTCTTAGTCAAAGAACTATTTCATTAATTTAATATTGGCAAGCAAGAACACTTTCATCATCAAAATCTGATCGTCAAAATGTTTCTTTATCCATTTCACACAAGAAAATGTGTATCTTCGTGAATAAAACAATATGAAATGATATCTTTTTTGATAATATAATATGGATTGCTTCAAAAATTTCTATATTTTGAAATATAACCACAAAGTATTCTATGACATAAAACAATCTGTGACAAAAATATTGACTTTCCTCTACTTTACCTCCATTTAAGTAAGCGATAATTTTTATCAAATTGTGTCGACGTATTAAAGATAGACTCTAAAGTTTCATTAGTGTTATACTCCCAAGAAGCATTAATTCCTTATAAGTACTACGTGATGTACATCGTATTAATAAATCTGTAAACAAATTATAGATCATATAGGGTGGTCCAGGTTAAACGTCATTAATTTTGATAAGTGATGGAACAACAAGAAAAAAGTAGACTTTCATAAGAAAATTTTATTCAAAAATGTTTCCTAACAAAGATACAGGATGTCAAAGTTGTAATAAAAACTGGTTTTCTCAACATAACTTCTAAATCACTCGATCTATTTCCATCAAATTTCTCACACAGACTAATGTACTACATCTCTAAGTAATGATTAAAATAGTTTAAAGAAATTCTCCAGTGGGGTAGATACTGGGGGGTCTGCATCCCTTTCTCCCCTCCCAATCTTCGGCGCCACTGGATATCTAACAAAGAAGGTAAATTTTTGGATTTCCTATTTAAGTTAGAAAAAAAATACAAGTTTTTGATTTATTACTTCGTTTTTGAGATACTTATTTTAATTTAAAGTGTTGCAAGCAGGCCAAACCTTATGACTGACCTACCAAGAAAATAGGATATTGAAATGAGAACTTATTAGTGTAATTATTTGTTTATTTTTTTTGTATCTTTGATGTACATTATGTCTAGTAAGTAATAAAATGTATAAAAAAAAATTTGGCATCTCATCGTATTTTCTTGATAGTTCAGTCATAAGTTTTGGCCTGCCTGCAACACTTTAAATTAAAATAAGTATCTCAAAAACGAAGCCAAAAATCACAAATTTGCAAGTTTAATTTTTTTCTAAATTAAACAGGGAATCCAAAAATTGAATCTTCTTTGTAAAATATCCAGTGGCGCTGAAGACTGGGAGGGGAGAAAAGGCTGCCGACCCCCCATTATCCACATCACTGGAGAATTTCTTTAAGTAATTTTAATCATTACTTAGATATGTACTTCAGTAGTTTGTGTGAGAAATTTGATGGCAATCGATCGAGTGGTTTAGAAGTTATGATGAGAAAACCAGTTTTTTTACAACCTTGACACCCTGTGTCTTTGTTAGGAAACATTTTTAAACAGTTTTCTTATGAAAGTCTATTTTTTTTCTTGTTGTTCTATTACCTATTAAAATTAATGATGTTTAACCTGAACCACCTGGTATATGTAAGTGCAAACACCATCTGCACTTCCCTCCCGATATTCCATCAATACTGATCTGAATAGTGTACTTTTCACTTTCTATACTTAATGTGATACGCCTTTAAGGTTTATAATTTTATGTGTATCTAATTAGTGTTATTAAAGCAGTTTTTCTAAATTGGATTCCAGTAATTATCCCATTCTGTGTGCGCTGCATTGCGCTTCCTTTTTTAGTAAAAGGAAGTAATAATTTGGTGTAAAAAATGTAATTTTTTAAAGTACCAATATAAAGCGCGATATGTTCCAATTCTATGTTAGTTATCGAGTACAATACTGTATTTCCTTGTATTGGAGTAACTACATTGTTGCACAACTAGGGTTATTTATATTAAGTATTATTATACATAGTATATTTGAATAACACTCCTCTTACAATTAATAAGGCCAGTAAACGCATGGATTATTAAAAACTAATCGCTTGCTTCATTAGATTGCATAATTAAATCAATTTGGAGTTATATCTATAAGGTAGAAAATATGTTTCCCTAAAATATCATTAAATGTACCTTCCTTACCACCAATAAAATAGATTTCAACATACTGTTTTACATTTTAACGTAAATAAAAAACAAGTAAATTCTCTTAAAATTACTTATGTAAAGAGAACTCTTTATGTAGTGTAGAAATCTTTATGTAATAATAGTTTTTTTGATTCATCTAAATCTGAGCATTTGTTTTTTTTGCGAGAGGTTAACTGTTTTATTTTTCAAAATTATAAAAAAATCCTCAAACTGTTTATTTATTTAGTAAAGAAGATTAAATGTTTAAAATTTAATGTGTACAGTGATTAAAACTTGTTGAGTCTCTTCCAAGAAAAGGGAACATAAAATGACAATTTTCCAATTTAGATAAGAACATCTTTATTCTTAAGTAATCCCTTAAGAATAAAGTAGCAAAAAAAAAAATAAAATACTTATTTTATAATAATTAATACTTTAAAAATAAAAATTATGTGATTACCTATAAAATTATGTGTGTAGGCATAAGAATCAGCTATATACAAGTCATGAAACTCAATATAACTACAACTACTATTCTTGAAATATAATACCTCTCCCCTAATTTATGTATCCTTTAAGACGTTTCTAACTTATGTATTGAATCTGAGCTTCTTGAGATGCAGAAATTTAGCCAGTAACAGATATTGTTAATATAGATCATCTCAATTATACACCATATCAGTCAGAAACAAACTCATTTCCCTCTTTATATAGACACAATGTGCATTGTCATCAAAATTCATTTTAATGATTACCATATGCTTATATTCTACTTATCTAAGCCCCAGATAAGATGAAGCCGGGTCCAATTTAGGCTAGCAATCGAAGAGCAACTACCACAAACATCTCACTCACAAGAAGCAGAATTGTGAATGAGGTATTTGTGGCAGTTGTTCTTCGACTACTAGTCTAAATTAGATCCGACTTAATCTTCTTTGGGGCTTAGTACAGAAACACCCGTTTTTCATCTCATTTATAACACCCAGTACAGATATTTTCTTAATAAATACATATTTTGAGATACTACATCACTCCTTTGTTTGATTACGTTTTTCATGCGAATTCAGGGTACAGCTTCCGTATATTGAGGTATTTCATTAAATACAGCAGGTATTTTCCTCCAACAGAAAATAACGTATGTTCTGTTGGAGGAAAATTTCAGTAAAGTAAATTCAAGCATTTAATTTTTCTAATACTTTTTATCTTGGAGAAAGTCCTTCAAAATGTCAATTGTTTCCAAATTTTTAGCGAAATTGTATTTATTTGGCCACTTCAATAAATTTAAGCGTGTCACCTAAGTGATGTGTTTTATCAGTGTATAAGTAAATTGGTATACCGAGAAATGAAATTACACTGTAGTACCATTTAATTATTATAAGTTTTTCTACCATGATATAATTATCTTAATATAATAAAAAAATATTCATATTTACATTTGTGTAAATAAATACTGTTATTGCTATTTTGTTTTTGTATTCAATAGCAATTACGGGTACACGGAAAAAATGTCTGTTGAACATAATAACTATTCCACGTAACACCTTTTTTTGTCTAAGACCTATTTCAGTGATTTTGAACAATACACTCCAGTAGTTTGAAATAACAATTATATATTGGACAAGATAAAAATCTTAATCGAGATAATACAGGAGGGCAAACATATCGTGGCGTCGACATTTTGGCAACCCAACTTTCACTTAGCACTTCGCTATCTGCAATGTATTAAAAACGAAACATTCGTTTGCGATAAAATATATACGCGACATACTTAAAAACGATATGTTTTATGCGTTATTGATTGTTAGTTACGTTATTAATTAAGACACCTGCTTTTTGGGTAAACCTAATTAAACATGAATATATTTTTTATTAACGGAAACAAAAAATTTCTGTAGATTACGTAATTATTTATAAATAATATAATTCCAGCATTGTAAATGTTAAATATGTTATCACAAATAGTTTATAAGTATTATCACAAATAGTTTATAATATAATTTTGATATTTCGCGCGAAAGAGGGAATGTATTAAAACTCTAAATTTCTATACAGAACTAATTTCGTATGACGCTAATTTTACAAAATGGGTTAATTTCAAATACATTTCTATTGTAATTAATTGTTTTGAAGTATACAAATGGTACGAATTTTCAATAGTTTTCATTTTAAATTTAGGGAACGACAAAAACATTTTTCCAAGTATTTTTTGATACCGTGTGAAAGCTAAAATCAGTTAATGGGGTATGTAGGATCATCATATTCCTTGAATCATTATATTTCTTGATTCATTACATCCCTTGAATATATTTTAATATCACATTTGATTTAATCAGAATGAGATAACATAAAAAGAGATTTGATTACATCAATTCAAATGGAGAATTTGTTCCATACAAAGCCGTCTAAAGATGAAAAGATTCTTGTAGTCATCTACAGATTTTTAAAATAATTGTTTACTCAAAAGTATTTTTAATTTTGTTCGTACAGTTCATGTATCATTTCACGTGTGCAGGCTCTACTCAGAGTCAAGTCAGTCTCAGTGGCATTCCTAATGTATTAATGATGCTATTCATATACATTCGTCCAAATTTAAGTAACTGATTTTCGAGCTGAGCCAATTTACAGAAGGCGAAGAATTTTGAAATGAATATCCGAATTAATTAATATCTGAAATAATAAATCATGACAAAATATCAACATCAATAATGTAAAATATAATAGGTACATCAAGTACGGATACTGTCGAGAGACTGACGGTTGAAGTTCGGAACCACGCCGGACAAGTTTTGATGATTCCGTTTCATATATTTCCATGAAAAAAATCTTTCTATAACTGAGACAGAAGTAACTGTATGAAACTAAGCTGGTACATAATTAATGTACTGGTCGTCAAGAATAGGAACAAGTATGATATTTCCTTATGTATGCGTAGAAGAAAGAGTGAGGGCAGCATTCGGCTAGTTACTTAGACCAGGTTATTTACAGCGCACCTCGTGGGTGGTCTGATACTGACTTGTTCCTATTATTGACGAGTAGTATGTCATCTTTAAGTTAAATTTCAGAATGGGAATGATCAAGAAATGTTTCAGGCCTGTGCAAATTGAAGGAGGGGTACCAAGCTGTTCAGCTTCTTCGTCAGTAGGGGAAATACTTGTAATTTACGTAACTTTCATTATTATTACCGTTTTGCATAACACTTGAAAATGTCCTTGTTTTCCCTTACCCTTCATTAAAAGCAAGAGGCGATGAGATTACTTATTACTTCTAATAGAGGATACATATTACGGATACAATTCGATAATAAGAAAACTACCTGGATAAAAGTTGGCCACAAATAGTAGATATTTTTAACAAATATTTTAATACTATGCCAAGTAGTTTGAAAACAACAGTACAGTATTGTGGATTACAAAAACTAACCTACAATGAAATCATTTTGTCAGGTAGTTCCGTAAATATCAGGACCGTATGTAAATTTCTAATGATTGTATTGTTACTGCTGATAGAATCGCCAGTAACTATAGCAATAGTAGCCTATTATTATTCAGTGGATTTGGGACAAATTTAGGCTAAAATATTATTCTTAGCAGTATAAATAATGTCTACTAGACATTTAAAATGGTGGATTAAGGACGATTAGAAAATAAAATCAGTCAATGACATTTGTTTCCTAATTTAACTGTTGATTATTTATTTATTTATTTCTTAAAGGCTATTTCAAGAATATTTATACCATATTTGATATTCCGTGTAATTTTATGTTCCATTAAATATACATCTCTAAGTGTATATATAACCTATACATTTAAGCAAATCATTCATATAATTAGTTTCAGATCATTTAAATAATGAGTACAATCACTTAGTTATGTTCAAGAACTATTGGAGAAGCGAAGTTTTTTTTGGTCCACTGTATATTCTCGTGAAGCGGTATGATCAATAACTGGAATACAAGACACAAAAAATGCATAGTAGATTCTAATCAGATTAGTATTAGCGTCTTACGCGTTCTTTTCTTTACTGAATATTCTTGAGTATGGTGTTGTGCAATACCAATGGTGCTTCAAGAAGTACACTATCTAACTAGACTCATTGTACATTCTCCTTGAATACTCGTTTCTCATAGACCTATAGGTTCACAGTCATCAAAATATCTATTCTATGAGTTCAAATTTAATCTCTCTCGTCTCTCGGGAATCTCATCTCGTTGATATCAATCACTTTCACTCGGTAAGAATGAATCTCTATGCCTTTGATTATAACTTTACAACAAGTAACTTTATCTCTGATGAGATTTAAATATTATTCATCGGCCATTCCTCCAATCGGCTACAAATTCCCTTCAATAAAAGTTTAATCAACATCCTCAATCTTTTGAGGATATTGTGTATATATCCCACGCATTTAATATGGATTATTCGCTGACCAATATCGGTAGTTCCGCCAGTTGATTTCCCCCTCCAGCGTTAAAAAGAATGAAATTGATTAATCTGAAGCAAGAATAAAACCAAAAGTCTAGTGAATGAAATAATGTCTACGATTTAGGTTACCTTGGTACAAATGTAATTGCATAAGGATACAGGAGACTTTCTTTATGGAGACACCTCACAGGAGTTGTATGTACGGGTGACGTTATTTCCTAAGGTAATATGGCGGGAATTTGATTATTTTACCACGTAACTACTTCAGCACCATCATTCACGAAACGAGGTATTCATGTTAACGGTTTAACGTATCCAAACCCTGTTAGTACATGAATCTTAGAATCGTCCATCTTACGGTTCAATTTAACCGATCAAGCATAAGACTAAACGAAATAACTACCAAAAATAAATAAGAGACCTAATAGCAGAGGAAAGAAAATTAAGGAGGAAATGGTATTAATCTAGAGCGCTAATAGACACGACTAACCTAAACACCATCACTCAATAACTAAAACGAGAAATCTAACGTATGAAAAACGAATCAATTAGTGCATACCTAAGTGAACTAATAAGTGATAGTAGCACTGACTATTCACTATGAAAAGCTACTAAAAGATTAATGTGGCGCAGGCTCTCGACAAATTTTGGCATAAAGGTATAAAACATTAGATGTATCTACCTAAACAGTTTTCTGATATTTTGGAATCCTACATCCCAGAAAGACATTTTAGAATTAAGCAAGAAGGAGACTACCCTGAGCTTAGGGCAATTAATTCAGGAGTACTGCAAGGAAGTATTCTAGGACCTGTCCTATACCCACATTTGTATTTTGTACACAAGTGATATTCCTAGATTATAAAATAACACCATAGCAACGTTTGCAGATGATACTGCTATATTGGCAGTACGTAATGATCACGAATAAGCAGCAGAAGAATTGCAAATATGAGTCAACAAAATTAATAATGGACAAAAAAGCGGAGAATAAAATTAAATTAATCAAAGTCTGTATTAGTTAACTTTACAAACATAGCTAGTCAACATATACCCATAATCATAAATGATAAAAGGTATTATCTTGGTATTACCTTTGATGCTCGTCTACGGTGGAACGCCCATACCAAAAATAAAAAAGAACTTATAATTAAATATAGAAAAATGTACTGGTTGATCGAAAGTAACTCCACTCTAACTATTCATAATAAATTTATGTTAAACAAGCAGATACTTAAATCGGTATGGACCTACATAATTCAGCTGTGTGGCTGCGCCAGTCAGACCCATGTACAAACTATTTAAAGGTTTCAGAATAATGTACTAAGGAACATCGTAGAAGCACCTTGGTACATCCGAAACACGTAAGTTCCATCCGGATCTGGGTATGGGTACTGTTGAACAAGCCAGATTCAGGATTGCCAGGAGTCACTCCTCCAACATGTCAATGTCGAGGCGATCCAGCTCCTTGACTTCGCAGGATTGACAAGAAGACTCAAGAGAATCAAATCCCTTGAGATAGTTCAGTGATGTGGCAAAGCAGAGCATTGTGGGCCTTAGTGTATATGTTAGTTCTTTGGTGTACCTAGCTTATTAGAAATCTAAAGATACTGTTGAGTACCACTTTATTTCTAACTTTTTTAGGTAGCATTATAAGTTAGAACAAAATTACTTATTGATATCTATTATCAGATTGTAATGTTTGTGAATGCCCTAAGGAGTATTCATAGATAATAAAAAAAAATTAACTGATATGTTATCATCGAAGCAACTCGATAATCACTGTATAAAAATCATTTTGTTTTTAATATTCTTCACTTTACTTACATTTATTTGCATATTTCCATAAATTTAACAATCTGTTTATTCATTTAGGCCATACGTAGTACCTATAGGTATCTGAAATCAACTCGTCAAGGAAAATTCAGTAATATAAATCTATACAGGGTATCATATAAAACCATCTCCCTTATATAATTTCAGCAACTGTCGGGTTTCCACCCTGTATAAATTTATCAATAATGTGATTGATAATCGAGAAAAAGTCAATTTTAGATGGTTTATGGCTTAAAAAAATCGTCTCTAATATTTTTTTACAGCTCTGGAGGTCGTTTAAAATTTTAAATAGCGACAAGGAAAATATATATTTTACATTTTTCAAGTATACAATTATAAGCATCCTGTATATGCTCTGAACGGATCGTTTCAGTAACCAATTATTATCTTTAATTATGTACAATTTTAAAATTACATTATGAAGTATATTGCTCCTAAAATGTATTGCTAAACAGTAGATTATACTGTTTTTTTATCCGGATCGTGACTGCATTCTGATCGACCACAAAGTGCGAAAATTGAAAGTTCGACGTAGCCAACGATCAAACAAGAATCGAGGTACGGGTACCAGAATAGCAGTGTGTCCCAATCCCGGAAGTCGAGGCAGTTTGGAGAAAGTTTATCGCTCAGACTGGCAAACTGGAACCGGTCTCGGTCTTCTGGGGGCAAAATTGCTTTCGAGAATGCTCGTTCAGTTCTTGCAGATATTGTGAAACGCCCACAACCCGACGTCCAAATGTCAGCGATCAGCATTAAGAAAAATAATTTTATCTAATGAAACGTTCGAATGCTCACTCTTACTTATGGGTAATAAGTTATCATGCATGTACCTATGAATAGCTTGCAGAATCAAGCGGAACCATCGCGTCGTCGTCGTGGAACGCAGTAGTGGTAGAAAGCAGGTGTCGAATATACGGAGAGGAAATTAATATTAAAGTGCTGAACTTTGAAAATATTAATGTGCATATTTAAAAGCCAAGTTATAAATTGCCCGGATGAACACGCTTATTTCACAGAAATGTTCATATTATATAACTGACTTTATATCGAGATCTTAAAAATTATCTTGGCCAATGATGGCCATGAAAGAGAAAACATCCTTCTTAGCTTATGTCATCCCTTTGAAATAATTCTCAAAATTTGTGATGTTACATGGCATATCAATAACGTATAAATATCGTTTTGAATTCTAAAAATAAAATAATAATGAATTGCAAATATAGAAATTAAAATGAAAAGAAAACAATGTTTTATCCCCCGTTTTATTCAATGCTCATCAACTTTACACCAAATACTACCTTATACTACCAAAACTATCGCATACTACCAAAAACATTTTATATCATTTATTTGTTCCAGTGCAAATTAGTTATAGGACACTGAAAATCCTTTTTTGTCTCTTAGAAGACTAAAGCCTCGGCCACACAGAGCCCGTCTACCGTCGCGGGCAGCGTTCTCTGCCCGCATCAGTCAAGCCATCTAGTTGTATGATCCAATATTGTATCATCCATGGCACACAGAATGCGGCCTGTCGCAGCGGGCCAATCTAGATCGTAGCGTGCAGCGATACGGTTGTACATAATTACAAAATATCGCGCAGTTGAGCGGTCAGTTCCAATCAGAGTTGTCTCGCGTTTTTATATTACAAAAAATAATTATTATAATAATAATTATTATAACAAGGATGCTTATATTATTATAACAGGGATCCTTAAAATTACTATAACACTTGACACACACACACACACACACACACTTGGAATACTTGACTTTTATTAAAAGTAGGAGCAACAACATTTAATTTCCTGTTGCATGCTTCATTTTCTTGCAAAGCAATCGGCAAATTGTTCACGAACTTGAATTGCAGCAATAGTTGACATTCGATTGGTTAACCTAGTTGACATGAATGCACGTACAGGCCTAGAATCTTCTCCAGTTTCAGTAGATGTATATTCCTTATTATTCTTATTTGATATAATACAATTGTGCAAACAGCAAGCTGATTTAGAATATATTTTGCGCTTTCAACATCAGTTTCTATAGATCTCAAAAATACACGCCATTTCATAGCCAATATGCCGAACGCATTTTCAACTACTTGACGCGCTCGGCTGAGCTGTGCATTAAATTGTTTCTTTCTTACATTTTTGATTATTGCTGCTTTGGGGTATGGTCTCATTAAAAATGGTTGAAAGTGAAAAACCTTCATCACCTACCAGAACATGAAGAAGAGGGGAAGGGCCACTTGTAGCCGGAAGTGGCTTTGAAGGTAGTATAACTTTTTCATCAATGTACTCTCGGTAGAAAGTAGAATTTTCAAAACTTGTGCTATCGCTATGACGTCAATAACTCCCTATATAAAAAACTTGTAGTATTTATCAACTATATCAACATACGAAAATATTAAAAAAAAATCGATCTTCATATGATTTCACTTCAATACATAAGCAATGGTATTCCCCAAATTGTTCTCTCCTCGCATTGATATCATGCACCCAATATCATCTGTTCTTTCTATTATTTCGTAATGCTAAGAGAAGGAGTTGCTCCTCGTCAGAACTACTTATTTTGTCCCAAAATCTATTAAGAAGAAAAAGCAACAAGGCTGTGTGAAACTTTTCGCCCGAAAGCAAACACAATACTGGATCGCTCACAAAGATATTGCATTGTATGTGACAGTGCCATATCGCTGACCGCTGCGACGACCGCACGATCACTGCCCGCGGCGGTAGATCGCGTTCTGTGTGGCCGAGCTTTAAATGAAGCTGCAGTTGCATTTAATATCCCTAAAACATACCACTTGAATGTCTTTAATGTTACTCACGATATCAGAAGCATTTTGCAACATTTCTGGCGTTATAGTTTCACATCTTGAACATTTTATTTCCGTTCTTGCAGAACTTCTGAAAATCCTATTTTCTCTGTGGTAACACAAAATTATGTTGCAGTTACATTTTATAGCTCTGAACTAACCATTTCAATTTCTTGAATGTTTCTTATGCTCTCAAAAGCATTTTGTAGCATTTCTAGCATTATGGTTCCATATTCTTGGACAATTCTTTGTTTCAGTTGTTGCAAAGTAGTTAAAGGCCACTTGAAAATCCTATTTTTTCTTCGTCAACACAAAATAATGTAACAGATAAATTTTATATCACTGAAAAAACCAATTAAATGTCTTTAATGTTTCTCATGCTCTCAGAAGCACTTTGTATGTAGCATTTTTAGTGTTACGGTTTCACGTTCTTGAACAATTTTTCCACATCTTGCAAATTAGTTACAGGACTTAAAATCCTAGTTTCTCTTTATAAACCCAAAATGAAGTTGCAGTTAAATTTTATATATCTAAAACAATCATCTGAATTTTATCTGTATTTAATGTTCATCATGCCATCGAAATCATTTTGTTCAATTTTTGGCATTATGGTTCCACATCACTGAACAATTCTTTGTGTCAGTTTTTACAAATTAGTTACAGACCTTCTAAAAATCCTATTTTCTCTTTGTGAAGACAGAATGGTATTGCAGTTAAATTTTATATCTTATAATCATGATTTGAATGTCTTCAATGTTCCTCATGTTATGAAAATTGTATTGTAGCAGTTCTAGTGTTATGGTTCAACATTCTTTAACAGTTCTTTGTTCTAGTTCTTAAAAATTAGTTACAGGACTTTTGAAAATCCTATTTTCTCGTGAAAAATAAAGTTGCAGTTAAACTTTAAATCTTTGAAACAACCATTTAATATATTTAATGTTCGTCATGCTCCTAAAAACATCTTGTAGCATTTATAGCGTTATACTTCTATATCAAAAACAATTCTTTATCCCAGTTCTTGTAAATCAGTTACAGGACTTCTGAAACTTATATTTTCTCTTTGTGAAACACAAAATGAAGCTGCGATGAATTTTGATATCAAGAAATTAGATTAGAAAAATTTTTGCCATGAGAATAACTGGCTAATTTTGGAGTATTACGGTTTGAATTTTATATATAGGCACATATTTGCTCTGGTTATGTAAATTGTCTGTGAAGCGGAACTTTTCGATCAGCTACAAAATGATTTGTAACTTAAACTTCTTAAAAAAATCATAACTGTTCACACTTTTTGAACAAATCCTTCATATTTGTATTTTTATGAATAAATTACGAGACATGATCACAGCCCATTTAGAACTATTCATAAATCATCACAAATTTTAAACCAAAGATAAAACTTTTAGGTTTTACTTCTTTCTCTCTGCTAAACTTCCCTTAAGGATATCAACTCTAGTAGTTCCTTTTTAAACTGTTATAATTGTTGTATTGTAATCCGATTAATACAAACAAAGGAGTTCTAATCACCACGAACTGAAAAGACTAAGTATATTTAACCTTAAGATACAACTTTCGATACAAAATTATCGAAGAAAGGTATACCACATGATAACTATTTTATTGTAGGGCAATTCCCGATCTATTTCAATATAATCTTCGTTATAATAATAAGTAGATTAGATGGAATAACCTGCAAATTCATTAGGTAATGTTTTTAATAAGGTAACATACGAAGTACTCTGACGTTTTGTACAATTTGATATATTTGTATAATGTTTATACAAGCCTCTAACCACCGACGTCTTGAAAAAATGTTTATTATATAAATATTCAGGAAATAAAGTTATACTTTATTTCCTGAATTCAGCTTGAAGAAACTGAATACATTTTAGGAATCCTTCCGATTTCTTTGATATTCTGCTATGGAAAATTACGAGAGTTATTGTAAACAGAAAATATGCTTCATGAAAAATGCATAAAGTAAATATAGAAGTAACTTAATAATTACTTGACAGCACATATTTTTATTTCAAATAAATTTATCACTCATGTTTTTCCTAACACAGAGTCTCACTAAAATAACATTTTCTTTTAAGTAGAATACAATATTTGATATAATTTGAAGCACCATTTTACTACGTCTAATATATGTAGTAACCAAATTATCAAAGGCTAGAATTCATTATCTCACTATTACAGATTCTGTTACATATTAAAAAGAAAAAAAACATTGTATTTATAGATGATTTAAAACACAACACTCGCTTGAATAATATTTAATTATATTTTTATACCAGCATATAATACATTCGGTATTATGTTACAAATTGTTTTATAGCTTAGGTTTCAGTAACTTGTTCTGAAAATGGATTTTCTGTAATCTGTTGGACGATAGATTTTAATATTGTTATTATATTATTTCTTTTGAGATGTGGTGTTACCAAAGAATGATGAAAATACCGTGGACTGATAGGGTTAGAAACGAAGAAGTATTGGAGAAAGTCGGCGAGAAAAGAAGTATGTGGAAAAACATAAAGAAGAGAAGAGATAGAATGGTAGGCCACTTGCTGAGACATGGGGGAATAGTCCGCGATATTTCAGAGGCAGAAATAGGAGCGAAGAAAGGCAGAGGTAGGCCTAGATTAGACTACTGCTCGCAAATAGTAAGGGATGTAGGTTGTAGTACAATTAGCGAAATGCGTAGGTTAGCACAAGATAGAAGAAGCTGGAGGTTAGCGTCTAACCAGTCTTAGGACTGATGACCTCATGATGATGATGATGATTATATTATTATTATTTTGATAGGGTTGGTCTATTCTTTCTAATACCTTAAACTCAATTTATTGGTAATTGGCCTCTTACGTGGCAAACTAACAGAACCTAGAAGAGAGAACTTTAATATGTCGCTTCAGTCCTCAATTTTATATTACTGAGAATATTTGTATGTAGGAACTTAACCAGTGTATTTTCTCATAGTTTATGTTTTTATATTAAACAAAAACATTACTATTTATATGCAGTTTTTGAGTTTTTATAATTACTATTTATTTTTGTACTATTTTATTAACACTTCACCAAATGAATGTCACAAAATTTTATCAAGTAACGAATATGTATCGGATCTTTAAAAGCACTTTTAATCAATTCTAGATCACAAGCTAAATTAGAACTAGCAAATATGGCTCGTGAAATGTGAGTTGCGTATTCCAGTGTTTTAATGAAAACATGTCTCCTGTTCCTTATTGTTGCATCGAAGGTTCAATTGGTTTAACAATAAGAAAAAAATAGGTTAAAATATTAAAATTAGTACCACCGCAAGACTGCATTTAGTACTAATGAAATTCCTTGGAAATATACAATAATTTGTGAACAGGATGCTCGGTTATGGTATTTGTTATTGATCATGTGCTGCGAATATTGAGGAGCAGACTTTCAAAAAGCTCTTTGTCCGAATAAAATTGCTGTTTTGTAACGGCTAACCCTGGAAGTTGTAACCAGATATCAAGCAATCTCTATAATAGTACTTACTTTGTACACTACATATTAAAAATCAATTTGAAATTATAACTAAAAAATGTAGAAAAAATGGTTGGGTTCAATGCTTTTTGTTTGTCTGGGAAGAACATTGAAATCTCTGTTTTAACTTTTATTTACCTACAATCAGTATGCATTTTACCATAACAACTAATAATAAAATCATAATGGAAAAGACAATGTCAGACTTTTGATTCTGTTCATACTTTAACTCCTCATCTTCCTCGTTGCATCTGACCCGTGTGCCTCGTTTAGCTCTTCAGAACCACGGTCACCGAAGGAATCATTCTGATCGAAAACGGAAACAAACCATTCTAGCTCTGGGTCTCTTGAGACATTCTGCTGGAGCCATTTTTGTCAGTAATTTCTTTAGGCTTTTTAACTTTTTTTCTTTTATTTTATGTCCAAGAGTTAAATGTGGCAATTCTATACTACTAAGAGTTTTACCCCTTTGCAACAAACAAATTTACAATTTTTTTCTGTGGGTCGCCATTTCGATAAAATAACTGCGGTTTCACTACTACTTGTTAGCGACGTCTTCTTTTATACATTGCTACCATCCAATATTAATTATCTGTATTTTTTTATTTATATTTTTTTATTATAAATTGTGGACTGTAATTTTTTGTTTTGTATTATTCTTGTTATATCTTGGATCAAAAATTATAATTCACTACACCGGTCACTATTTCACTGATTTATTGAGAATATGTACACTAAATTGCAAACTTATTGTACTGTACATTAAATACTGCCATTAGGCACGCCGTTAAGTTACATAGAGAGTGGTTTGTTTCCCTGTATGGCTTAACTCAAGATGTGTACATGGATTTGTGTTGATTGCATTGTCCTCAACACTACTCTTCCTTGATTCGTTTTCCTAACTATAATGCGTTTCGTTTCGTTAATTCCTTCAATCTTTTTCAAAAAGTTCGAAGCGTGTTGTATGTCAAAAAGTTTCCAGTCCTTTCCTAAAGATTTAACTTGTCCAAATTTTACATAGATCTCGTGATATTTTTCTGGAGACTTTATTTCAGGGTAGATTTTGAGCAACTTCTCGACTCTGTCAGCCGGCATGTATGAATGACCTCTCACTGAAAAGAGCATTGTAATAGACTTCATTCTAGGCGGAGTCCTGCTACTTAACCAGATCATGAGCATGTGAACGATATGGTTGTTCTTATTTTGGCCCGCACACCCATTGGAATATAATCTTACATCAGTCACATCATCAGGAAATTCCATTTTATTCAGGAAATCATATAAGGCAGAGCCCACTTTAGTACATCCTCTATCCTCTTGGTATTCAAGCCAGGTATAGAAAACTGGTATTTTGCAGGCGATGTCTGTCACACACAAAGCATGAAACAAGAGTTGTTTTGAATAAAATGTATCGTCTACTGATGTAGGTAATATTTGCACCCGCTTCAAATCAAAACACAAAGATATGCTATTTTCTGTATCTTCTTTCATAAGTTTATAAAACTGCTGACCTTCCATTTTATGAACTGTCAGGGTAAGTTTCAGCTTTTCTATTTCAGTTTTCTCTTTGCAAAGGGATATTTGATTTTGATGCCTAACGCAAAATCCACAAACATCACAGGCGGGACTTAACCTAATATTGAATTGAAAGCATTGTTGGATATTCTAGAGAAAAACTTGTAATTTATTTCATATTCTGCATCTACTCTTTTGTTATATAATTTATGCGAAACCAATATATTATATTTGTCAGTAAGTGGGTAAATGAGCAAGATTCACACTTTGCATTGATACTCAAAATGCGTTTTGTCCCAGTAAAATCATACGAAAAGGACAAGAAGTTTTTTGTTTGTCAGCGATCTGTGGTCATAACATTGCCTGATAGTCCAAGCAGTTTTACAAGCCTATAATCTATAAGATATAATGCGTTCTGATTGTTTAGGAATGTACAATAAGTTGCCTAACTGTGCATAGGATGATTCCCAACGCAAGGCGCGATTTTTATATTTTATGGAAGAACTCATTTTGAAAGTCTGCTCCTCATATACACTGTATTGAAAAAGAAGAAACAAAATAATGTTTAGTTACCTACGACCAATTTTAGATACTAAGCTACTAGCCTAAAAATATATTAAGCATGTCGACATTCTCTATGGATTATATTAGGCAAAAAGACAATCAAACTTAATTTTTAAGAAAAGAAATTCTATGTAGAATGTCGCAAAATAATATTATTTCTCTACGTAGAATAATATCCGTATAGCAATCGGTTATAAATATGATCACAAAATTACGTCAAATGTCGAAATATCATTATTATTTTTATTAGCTTTACGATGTTTTGGTGTATTAAGTAACGTATTATTATAAAAAAAAACACAGTATAAAACAACTTATATTGGCTTGTAACAATAATAATTATAGTTTTCATATCCGTTAATTAATTATTTTATTGTTTTAGTCATCATGAAAAACATTCCTGTAAAATTGGAAAAGTAAACACGGATTTATTAACTTTATACATTAATTTATTTCCCATAATTTATTTACGTTGCGTGGCGAACTTCAGTCGGAAGGAATCTTATAAAGATATATTGCTGGACCATTACTCACCAAATTACCAAGGCAATATTAAAAAAGTAAGCGAAAGTTTCCAAATTTAATGATGTCGACTGGCTTATTTAATGCTGTGTAAATAAACAGACTTTTACTTTTTAATAAAGAACATTTATTTGCTTTCGTAACAAACTCCAATATATACATATGCAAATTTATCGTTGTGGCGCTGGTAGTACGTATACAAGTCATAATCGTAATCGCAATTACTGCACAGACGAGTCAATTTATTTTAGTCGGACAAATATTATTTTTAATGCTTCTAAATGAATGATATAATAGTCATTATGGGACTTCAGCAGTCGAAATAGAAGAGAAATCTTAAACAACATATGTTCGTTATTATGTTTAAATGCTATTTTTTTGTACCAAACTTTACAGAACATTAAATAATCAAATTCATAAACGCAACATATGTGGCGTACTATATTTAAATTATTTTTGTACTAAGAATTTATAAACCGATGCATTATTAAAAATGAAACAAATGAAAGTGATTTTCGCACAATAAAATGAAAATATTTTAGGTAGTTTATTCGGAAGCCCACTTTTCTCTTGAATTTCACCAAATTTCGGGTACACAAAGAATAAAATTCCCGAAGGAAATTGCTTAAATGAAAAATTTTTGCCCATCCAATAAAGGGGATATTCACCATCAAAGTTGTATATTTTTGCATAGCTTGAATGTTGACTAAAAGTTACACATTTTACATCATAACTTGAAACCTTTCCTATACATTTTTTGTATCTCAAAAACGAATATTGTATGCTTTTTATTCGAATATTGTATCTCAAAAACGCTTTTTTATGCAATAATCTTTATACTATATTTATTTGTAAGTTTTGAAATTTTAATTTGGCGTCATAACCATATTTTTATTTTATAACAGTCGTATGTCTTTAAAACCAAAGTATTAGTAAAATTAAGCCACACAAGGGAAACCTTACAACAAAATATTAATAAAATAAATCTTATAGTACTTACTATTCATAAATAATCTGGTTTTGAGGCAAATGAAGCAATATATTATTAAATATTTGATTATAAAACAGAATTGTCGAACAGTCAATTCTAACAGACAGTAGATTACAATATATTCTAACAGGACTAACGCGATGGGATGGCTGGAGTAATATCGATATTTAGGGACAAAATAGTGGCTCTGGTGGATCGAGAAGAATGGGCTCGATATGATGGACTAAGTGCATGTAGACTCTATCTACCTTCCTCTTATAGATTCTGAAGCCAACAGAATCATAATATTTATATCGTTACTGGACAAGAAAGTGCAATTTGTCATCAATACACTAATCAACTAATTTTTGCCTGTCACGAAGATAGAAGTAGGCGATGTTTATTAGATCAACACTGTTGATTGCAAAATTGCTTTTCTGTGTGACAAAAGGGTATATAGTCAGCACGTGTGATATTTTTAATTTTAAAATGCATATATGACTGACTACAACAGCAAAGTGAATCATCTTGAAAACTTACAGAATAACCTTGAAACGCGCATAAAAAACTACCATAAAGTAACCCACCGAGAAATCGAAATAAAAAAATTTAAAAAAGGTGCAATTAACGAACAAAAAATGTCATGTTATCAGAGTCATACCTATAGGCTTCCATTTTTTTAAACATGAACACAAAATATGTACGTTTGTAACTTACGTAAATCTTGTCATGTACTACTATTCTATCTAGAAGCCATACTAAATAATAAACAAGCAACTATACAAAATTAAAGTCCTTGCTGGTTAGATTTTCACTTTTTATTTGTTAAACATAATTGTTTCGCCAACAACAGTGGCTTCATCAGATGCTGAGTACATAGACTCCTAGTACATAGACGCCTACATAAAAGTTGAGTACATAGAGTTTATGTACTCAACATCTGATGAAGCCACTACCTTGGTGAAACAATTGGTATGTTTAACAAATAAATAGTGAAAATTTAACCAGCAAAGGTTTTAATTTTGTATAAATATAGATTTTCATCAAGTAACGGCCCAATCAATTCAGAAACAAGCAACTCCTCTAAATCAATACACCTTTAAATATAATTAGAATTTATCTAAAAACGTTTAGATAGAAGTGTACTCTTCAGCTCGAAACGCAATACTGATATAAACTTTCTATTCACTATGCAGGACTAGGATACGTAACAAAAGCCGTTTGAACAAGAAGAGGCTTACTGCTAAGCTATAAGGCAGATGTCTGGGCAAACAATTCACACTTAACACTTTTCAAAATTAACTATAATAACATTTTTCAAAACCAACTAACGACTAAATATACTGAAATTAATGGATACAAAGTATATTCAATAACCACAAGTCTTTCCCACCTAATTTTCAGAAATCTTAAATCAAATATCGACTATGTATATATATATATATATATATATATATATATATATATATATATATATATATATATATATATATATATATATATATATATATATATATAACTTAATATAGGAACCTGGAGTAGGTTGGAACCTTTGGTGTGAAGGTAACACTAACTCAGTTTTCCACAAAACACCAAAACACTGTACACTACAGTCGACGCGCGTATCGCCAACGTAACGTTGACGAAACGCGTCGAATGTAGTGTATAGTGTTTTGGCGTTTTGTGGAAAACTCAAGTTAGTATTAATACAGGAAGCAAAATATGAATAAATATTACTCCATTACATGTACCTTTGTAGCCGTATCAGAACAATCTATACGTGTTCTATAGATATTTAGTCTTTTGCATGCAGTGTTAGTTGTTCTTGTTTGACACGGTTAAATGAAAGTTCAATTAATGGCGAAGGTGAAAGTTCAATTATTAATTAAATTCAAATTTTTACTGTTTTTGTTTCCATATTTAAATGTTAATATATTTTCCTCATAAATGTATGGAACATATTCAGAACCAGATTCATGAATAGTATAGTAAAAATAGACCTAAAATAGTTTAATATCATCCATGTCACAAGAATGTTACCAAGAATGTTAAGAATGTATAACACGTTAAGGCGTGTTATGTATGTTCGTATCTCGACCACGTGTTTTTGTAAATATTACAAAACACTATTCAACAAAAATGTGTATGGATTTACTGAAAACATCTTTTTATCGTCTATCCAAGCCCATGACAAAATACAGATTGTCTTATTTATAATTACAAAGTTTGTAACATCCCCGAGAAAACCAAAAGTGACATCGATTTGCTGTATGATTCAATATGTGCCAATTCAAAATTGCAAATGGACGTGTCTGGACCTTTCTTGCAAAAACAATTTGTTATTTATACAGAATTTGTATCTTTTAACAATATACTCACTATACTTGTGAAAAATGTATATATAGAAACAATATTATATATGAAACATTATAATCTCTAATGTTTTTATGGAGAGTTTCATTCTGAAAAAATAAAATAACAAACTTTATTTCGACCTTCATGAAATGACGCCCAGATTAAAAAAACTATGAGAGCAATCTGAACATTCAAAATCTTCAAAATCATCTTATATTATCAAACCAACGCCCTATAACGGCGATGCAATCTTCGTGTGTCCAGTATTTGTATTTTGCACCTTGTCTCATATTCAACGTGTGGAAAATATCTTCAACAACCAGTCACGGGATAGCACAAAGCATCCCCTTTTGGGAGCTGCACTTTTTAGTTGATAGCTTTTTTTTTGAAATGCTGTAGTAAAGGAGGTTACTAGGCAGGAGGCAATAAATTTGTTTCAGTAATTTCATCATAAAGATTTTTTAGATAATTTTATCCTCTTTAACTTGAGTCGTCTAAAAGCCTTGTACGATAAATTTTCGCAGGGTTATCGTCAAAAGTTTCGTGGTGAGTTTCAAAGCAAAAAAGTGAGTTTTGACTTAAATTAATTAATTATTCGGGAAATAATTATCGTACAGAAAATTCAAGTAGAATTTTAAAAACTGCAACGTATTCTTTAAAAGTCGTATTTATTGGTTTTTAATAAACAAAATATTTTTTTGGTGCGAGAATGTTGATTGAAGAAGTGGTAAAAAATTGCGTATTAAGAATATTCGCTCTTCATAACTTTGCAAATAATAGATAGACTAAGGATGACTTTAAATTAAATTCCAAAAAAAACCTGAAAAGTTCAAAGCGCTGCGATTATTTCTTTATTGCGTTCATAATGATTGAATTTGTCGTTATTTCTAAAAATCAATTTAAGGATGAATTTTTCATTTTTTTAATCATTTTTTGAGGTTGAATATATTTTCTTAGCAATAATTCATATTTTCTTTTATCAAAAAATGGTAATTATTGTAAGAAGAAAAAATGCTTTTACCTTTATCAAACTTACCTCTTGAAATGCAAGCAAGAATTTGGAAATCTTTTTTCGATGGTTTTCTTATGATTACTCAAAAACTACTCATGGTAAGACATTTGAAATGAACACGAGATCTGAAAATTTAAAACTTGGAGCTTCAATCTGCTTTTTTTTTAAATTGCCCTGCGACTATTTTTCTCTAAGTTACAAGCCCTTTGAAAATCACCTAAAAAATTAAGATTTTTTTACATCCCTTAATTTTTGTGCTAGTGTATAAAACTAAAATCGATAAGAAAATTATACGTAACTTTAAAAATGCACTAGCTTCATATATATTTTCTTAAATTCATATCCTTACATCTCTTTACAGCCCAATCTTAATGATATTTACATTAACTTGGCTATTTATCACGAGTAACACGTATGTGCATACATAAATATATTTTGTAAAACCCATCCATCGTATTTTCCACATATGATATTTTTGTTTTATATTTTTAAACCACTGTACATAATGGAATAATGAATAATATTTAAAGTAGATGTTAATTTCAGAAAACAATTTCTGTTTATGACTTACAGCTTTTCTCGGTAGTTATAGAAACAATTACCAATTTCTTGTGGTTATTTAGTAATTCTGTACAAGGTGGGATTCCACAGGTTGACATGAAAAACAACTGCAAATGTATTTCAAATATTTAACTCTACAAGGCTTCTAATGGGTTGCAGATATTTTTCTCAAATTTTCAAAAATGTTCTTTACACCTCAAGGCAATTACAGTATAATATGGATTTTTGCATTTCTATTTACAGTGATTTGTTTTTCAAATAAGTCAATAAGGGTTTCCACATGAGGATGAGGCAGTGTACTCCGTTCATTGTCGGACCTGCGCTATTCGAAGTCAAGCAACGAATAGCCCTGTTGCAACTTGGATGGGTGACCCATGGTCTCATTCTTATCATGATCGATTTCGGATCGATTCGAATCGATCATGATCGATTTCTGACTTATAAGTTACTGACAGAGATCGTATCGATAAAAATGTATAGGCCATAAAGTTCATTCGGCATTTGTCCTGAATAGGCGTACCGTATGCGGCACTGATGAGAACTAACAAGTTCGGAACAGCTGTATGTCGTTCGGTTCCGATCCGGGACAAATGTCGAATCCTACCTATGGCGGGTTTTATTTTTTGAAACCTTATCTGATCGTGCAGAAACACGAGAAAGGGGTCGAGGATCGCTTCTGGGTATAATTCAATGCCTGGCGGGGATTTAGCCCGAGGAGTAGTTGTTTCCTAGAGCGATTATGTAATAGCTTTGCTATTCGGGAACTACTTTGATAGCCGCTTGGCGGCTTGGTGGTTCCTTTCTCGGTTTCCGACTTATAAGTTACTGACAGAGATCGTATCGATAAATATGTATAGGCCATAAAGTTCATTCGGCATTTGTCCTGAATCGGCGTACCGTATGCGGCACTGATGAGAACTAACAAGTTCGAAACAGCTGTATGTCGTTCGGTTCCGATCCGGGACAAATGTCGAATCCTACCTGTGGCGGGTTTTATTTTTTGAAACTTTTATAGAGCTGCTTTCTAGAGTACTTTTCCCAAAAATTTGCTCTGAAAAAATATCTGCAATGGTTAACAATACGTTGGCAACAAATTCCAGTTTGACGCCGTTTCTGTCTACGGGGTCCAGCAATAGGATTGAATGGTTTTGAATAGGTTGCTGTGGAAATACTGTTTATTTGACAAATGTCAAATAGTGATAAAATAGTATTTCATTCTTGGAACGTTTTGTGTTACAATGGCAAATTGGTCGGTTAATCAACGGGTCTCTGCTGTTAAATCATTTATCCTGACCCAGTCCATCGTGCAAACCCAGAGGCATTTTCGCCGTGAATTTAATTTGCCAGTGCGCGCTGAAATCACATCAAGAAATGCAATTTTGAGATGGGTAAGAGATATCGACGAAATGGGCAATCTAAACTCAAAATTTGTCGGAGGTATCTGTATAGTTCGTACACAAGGTAATATTGAAAGACCCAGAGTAGCCGTTGAACGGAGTCCACAACGCTCTGCAATTCGGCAATCAATTGCACTCCGATTTTCAGAGCGCAGTATGCGACGAATTTTAAATCTGGATTTGAAATTACATCCGTATAAAGTACAGATAGTCCACAGGCTGAACCCTGTTGATAAAGTTAATCGCCTCAATTTCTGCAGGAAATTTCTTGAAACATTGAAAAACCATGCAGGAATTCTTGATAAACTGATCATGTATGACGAAGCTCACTTCCATCTCATTGGGTACGTTAATAAGCAGAACTTTCATTATGGGGCAGAACACAACCCAAGAGAAATGCATGAACACCCACTTTTTGACCAAAAGGTAACGGTGTAGTGTGGAGTGTGCAGATTTGGTGTGATCAAGCCATACTTTTTTAAAGAAAATCGTTACAGTCAATTTACTTCGGTCCGTTGAAATGTTGGAAACATTTGTGGCTGTGGAACTACAAAGAATGGACCAAGATGAAGTATGGTTTCAACAGGACGGCGCCACAGCGCACACGGCTAGACTGTCCATTGCTGCTTTACAGCTATGTTCCCGAATCGCCTAATTTCAAGGTTTGGCGACTTTGCGTGGCCGGCAAGATTACCGGACCTGACGGTCCCGGATTTTTTTTTGTGGGGATTTTTAAAATCAAAAGTGAACTCTATCCGTCCCCAAACACTTCTGAAACTCGAAGAAAGGATTCGTGAAGAGATAAATTCGATAAACGAAGATTCACTCAGATTATTTCTTATGTTCAATTTCAGAAACAGATTGCAAATGTATAAAAGAAGACGATGGTCATCTTAGAGATGTGATCTTTGCAAAATAAGTATTATAAGAAATTTCCAAAATTGTTTTTAGTTGTAATAAAAATTAATCCAAATATATTCTTTGTTTCTTAACAGTGGCCTACTACAAACCGTTCAACCCTGTTGCCGGACCCTGTAGAAAGGAACAGTATTTGCTGTCTATAAATATGGTACATATTTATAAACTGCTTCACTAATTAGAAATTATTATATATGTTTTTATTTTAAGCAACTGAGTAATCTATTCTATAAGAATTCTATTCATAAGAATGAATCTACTAATTTTAATCGAGTTTGTGATGTATGTTAAAGTTAAAGTTTGGTCCTCCTTGTAGAAACTATAAGTAAATGCATTAATAATATAAAAAAAGATTACAAAAACTACTCTAATGATAAAACCTCGGAAAAGCTGGAAATAGTAGTACAGTAATTTAAATGTGAATGGATATACTGCAAGCGATTATTTAAAAACCTTGACAGAATAAATTTCCAATTAAAAAAAAAAAAGGAAACGGTCGAGCCACGATATCTGATAAACTATCGATTTCCAATAGCAGCTCGTAGAAAATAGAAGTTTTTGACATTGAATTCGCGTTATTTTCTATCGTTTTTCAATTAGTTTCATTTAAACGACGGTTTAACACACCTCCCATTGTCCGGATCGCTCAGAAAAAGAGAATAGACGGTGAAGGACAACCGTTACCAATACAATCTGCATTAATCTATTGTTATATTTGATTTTATTATTTTATTTAAAAACATACAATCTAATTTGAACTGGTCTAACAAAAAAAAAAACTACGGCAAATAATGCGGGGACGCAATAGCGATTGCTCACCTACATAAAAATGTGGAATACACTACGCAGAACTAAACGAAGGTCGATATTCGCAAACCCAGAGGGATACAAATTGACATTTTTTCATTCACAATATTGTTTTAATGTTGCCGAAAAAACTATGATAAATATGCAATAGTTGGTACCCTTGGGAAAATGTTTTAAATGTATAGGTGAAATTTATTTTCTTTATTTATTCTTTGATTATGAAGATTCAGCCTTAAGTTTAATTAAGCATCAATAGCACTCGACAACAGCCAAAAAGTATCAGAAATAAAATCAATTAAAACTGACTATTTGTGACGTGCTAAACCCGAAAATAATTTTCTTTTTTTTTTATTAGTTCAAGTTCTGAAGGTACGTGTATGACTATACCCCTTAGAAAACCACTATAACCGTAAGAGCGCACGTGGAATATCTGAAAATTCTGTACAAAAGGATGCTGAAATTGACACAGTAGTGTGTTACAAATAACGCGTTTTCGTCATTATTTAGTTGATTACCGGACAGCATTCAAGTAAGATGCCTCGAAAGTGTGTGAATAATCCAGATAGTTTCTGTTACGTTTGTGGTAAGGTGATTTTTTTGGCCCATTAAGCGTTCCATTACTACAATGGTAAAGAAGGCGTATCATCTGAATTTCGGTTGTAAAATAGGCGATCAGGACAAGAACTGGGCCCCACACATCTGCTATAATGTATGTGCTTCAGGTCTGCGAAACTGGTTAAATCATAAAAAACGATCAATGGCCCTTCGCTGTCCCAAAGATCTGGAGAGAACCAAAACCCAGGATTTTTGTTGGACCACAGATTCGAAATATGTTAAAAGACGCACATTTTGAGAGCACATTAACGGATATTGAAAAAAATGCTTGGAATGATTTTCGTTTGGTGGTCACTAATTTCTTAGGCAACAACAGGGCTGACAATTATGTTACCCTTTTCAAAAATATGTTGTTATCACATGAGAAAATGGGTTGCAATATGTCGTTGAAGATACATTTTCTACATTCGCATTTAGACTTCCTTCCAGACAACTGCGGAGCTGTAAGTGATGAGAACGGCGAACGTTCTCATCAGGAGATAGCAACAATGGAGAAGAGGTACCAGAGAAAATGGAATACTTCCATGCTCGCAGACTACTATTGGATCGTTTTTAAAGATGCTCCAGAAACAGTTTACACGAGAACAGCAAAAAGAGAACAAGCATAAACATAGGTATTTTTTTATTATGTAGTTTAAAATAAAGAACATAGATACGTCCTTGAAAACGGCAACTAATTTTTTAATTTCATTGCTATTTTCATAATCAGCATCCCAAAATTAATTGGATACCTAACATTGCATAAAACATACAACATATAGGTTAAAATTTGTTGTCCAGTGTAATTGATACAAAATAATTTTGAGATATATACATAAGGAGGTTGTGATGTGCACAGCCTGTAGGTTTGTTTTATGTGCAGATAATTTCAAATAGCACACAATTGTCACTTATGTTAATTATTATTATACTTATAAAAAACGTACGTATAAACGTCACTAATGTGTACGCAATAAACATTAATGAAAGATGTAGTTTATAAAAATATTATGTGGAGATTAGATGGAGATCATATATGAAAATTTCATATACCTATGCGAAGGAACCAAGTAACTTTTAACGTAAATTATATTCACGAATTATCGTCACTTATTTCTACTAGTAATTTTCTGATATTGGCTACCATAACATTTTTAACCATAACCATCGTGCTTTCTCATGACCCATGGACAGGGTGGGGTGTATTATATCCACCTCAAAATCAATAGGTGTCGTCTGGGAGATGATCCCGCTCAGAATCAGTCAAACCTCGATCGATCCGATACGATTTAGTTGAGTTATCGTGCTAACAAGAAATTTTATTAATGCCGACGACAACGACAACGATAGCGGCACACACAAAATGGTTTATAAACCATTTTTTTTTTGTTTTTAGGCCGAAAAACGAAAAATAAGCGCTAGAAAATAAAATTACACGATTACTTTTCCGTATATAGTTGAGTGCGGAAAAGTAAAATAACCGGGATTTTAATTGTTGAATATTTATAAAAATGTATTATTATCTTTTCAGTATTCAAGTATAAAATTATTTATAATTATTTCCAATTACAACATAGAAGTATGTCCTGAGAAGGGGTGCAGCACCTTCGGTGCAGCAATAAAAATAGGAGATTAGGTTTCCACGAACACACAAAGATTGCATGTTTCTCGATGTGTGTTTCAACCCAGTTGGCACCGAAATACAATTAAAGCTCAATATCAACTTCATTGTCCCCGATGATAGATTGGCTGGCGAAACACGCTTATAGAGACGTCTAATCTTTCGCTGCTTGTGGAAAACTGTCTCCTATTTTCATAGAAATACGTTTTTGCATCAACAAATACGCATCACTGACTGAAAATCGGAAAGAAAATCTGAGAAATTCTTACTGGTAGAATGCATATTCAGTTCAGTAATACTTTAAATAATAATGACCTTTTGAATAAACCTTTTTTCTGATGACGCATGATTTAATTTTATTGGTTTTATAAATTTTCACAAAATTGTAATATCTGCAAGGAATCTTCACATTTTAAGAAAATTAAGTTTGCACTCTATTAAGATGTCGCCTGTACCTTGCCGCAAAATAATTGGACTGAATTTTTTATACACCATAAGTGCTGAACAGTATGAAAGGAATATTCTGAAACCTCCTATTATAGGGCTTAGATAAACCGCATGATAAACAAGAGGGTAAACATTTTCACCAAAAATTTTATTATAACCCAGTAATTAGCCGTAGCATGACCTCCATAATTACTGGATTTGAATGACAATATTTTTAATTATTTGGATCATTTAGAAATCTGTATAAATTATTTATACACATATTAAATATTTAAAACATAAGACAGAAACAGAATTACATAATATTGTAATAATTAAAAAACTATTACACCTGTATTTATTAAATGAAAGCAAATTATTTTAAGCATTTAATACAAATAAATATAAATGATATTATTTGTGTCGTTCTTATATGGATTGTTAATAAGAACAGTGCATACCGTACTTGTTGTCATTTTAAATTTTATTTTTAAGTGAATAACTGCATTTTGTTACAAAATAAAACGTTATGTTACATGTTAAATACATTATACAATTTTCTAAAAAGAAAATACAACTAATCACAACTTTAGTCTATGTCTTACACATTTAAAATTTGGTTCCAATTCCTACAGTAAAATAAAATGATTAATAATATTAAGTGACTATAAAATATGTATTTATATTTTTTTTAAACCTTATTACTAGAGTTTAGATTTATAGATATTCTCGGCTGTCAATCTAAATTGTTGCCAACTAGACGACTTCCAAATACTAGTAGGCATCACAAAACATATTAGCGACACATTAAAATATCTGCAAAGAAAGTCACGTTCTATCATACTTTATCTCTCTGTATATAATAACGCCGCGAGCTATTAATCTAATCGAGATACATGAAGAAAAAAGGAATAGTTATCTTCTAGAACAAAACAATAAGTATCCAATGAAATATAGCTGTTAGCAGAGTTAAGGCTCTTTCAAACAATATGTCACTAGGCACAATAATGCATAGGGTAAACTTAATGTCTTTCAAGTATTGTTGTCTTTTCCACAACTTGACTTAACATATAACTGAGTTAACTATAATGTGTAAACTTGCTCTAATTTCGCAATTTTTCCTGTAGTTATATTTTCTAAAACTCCACCTAAAAAAAAAAAACGTTACGTAGACTGTAAGAACAACATTTTTGATAGTCTTCGTAGACGTAACACACTTGCGAACAAATATCATAATTTCTTATTCAAATTCGACTCCTGCTAATTACGACAGGGGAAATAAAGTGTATATTGATGGTCATATTTAAAATTCTTGAGTGTAGCTAAATTAAGAGTTGTGAAAGTGGCAGATGTATTTTAAGAGATATACTTCTTAGGTATTTATAATTTCGCCTAATAATAACTTGTAGAATCGCCTAATTTGCAATTTTGGATCTATTTCAGTTTGAGTCTATGATATAGACTCGAGATTTTCGAGATTTTTTGTTTATTAAGTTCGATAAACAATTCACGAAAAAATCATATTCTTCACGATTAAGTCAAAGGGAAAAATTTAGAAAAATTTAGGGAAAATTTCCCCGAATTTTCCGTAATAAAACGAATGCTACAATATTTTCCTTATAGCCATTTTTCAGCGACAAAAAAGCGGCAAATTTTAAGCTAATTCACTTTGTCTTTTATTAATTTTTTATGCATGTGACCTGCTAACTTCATTTGATGTTAACAGGACACCCATATTAAAAAAAATTAAAAAGGGGAAAATTGTTTTCTTTCACGATTAATTAGCGACTAAAAAATGACAAATGTTTATGCTATTGCGAGACCGATTCGCTGAAGTTGACCTGCTAACTTTATGGACATTAAATTTCGGCCTTTACTCTGAATATACTATAATATCCTTTTTATAAGCCCACAATAAAATAAGAATAAGTATTGGCCAAGAATAAACAAAAGTTATAAAAATTTTAAAAACGAGCATGGTATTTCGATAGAGCTGATTACTTTTCTTCTTCTACTAGACACATATGTATGTAGACATTAATTTGGATGGTTATAGGTGAATACTAATAGACTCATTCGCAGGACGAGTTTTAACTGATTATTTTTCATATTATTGGGAATATAAAGTTAAGATTTGGTACTTGATGATTTTCCTACACAATACTTTTCTTGCATTAACGTTAAATACTGTAAACACTTTCGATGTCCACTCCGTGGATATAGGGAAATACAGGCATAAATACAATGTTAGTAACTTACCACCCACGTACCCCAGACCCCAGCTGATTAGTCTCAGTTTATTATTAGCCCTCGGAGAGAGGCAACGTTTTGTTTTATATAGGATTTAGTTCAGTGGTCAAAACGTTCGTGGTTTAAGGTAAATATTTTTATTATTGTCCACTCCGTGTCAGCAAGAAACAGTTAATAAAAGAAAAAAATTTAATTTTTCTCACATTACATGTAAAAGAATTTCGAATTCCATTTATGTTTTACCTATTATTTTTAAAAAATCTATTTTCCTTACCCCTTATTATTTAAATATTTCCACTTCATAGACGTCCTTGGCCTTTGATTTTAAGTATTTTCGCCAGATACAAAGTGCGCATTTTGGAGCTTCCAAACCACATGTCTCACTACATACAGTCGTATGGTATATCAAAGATGCAGCTATAAGGGAAATCCAAAGCTCCTTTTTCAGTTTTTCAGAAAATTTTCGTCACGGTCCTATAGCAATTTTTTCACATTTACAACCACTTTTTAAAACAATTCTATACAAAAATTCGTCCATTTGTATAGGACAAAAGGTTGTAAGAACTGTTCTAAAATGGTTCCCTCCCTATTCCTTTGAAGATATGGCCGATACGCATAGTATAAAATTGGATTATCTTGTAATATACATTACAAAAATTCGTTGTTTTCTTTTTTCGAAAACAGTCTCATCTATTCAAATAAATCATGTCAACCTTAAAATATTTCTATTCATTTTAATCAAAAGCCCTGCTATTTAGCACGCCCCTGGTCATGGAATTAAATTTCGATTCCTACCGAATAATTTGTCATACAGAAAAACCATAAAGTACACCGGTTATTAACTGTGTAATTCCACTGATGAAAAAAAATCGGTAAAACTCACCCTGAAAGTCCCATCTTAAAAGAGCGAAGTTCTTTTTCTTTTAAATAAAGATAAGAACTTTTCTTCTTATTTATAGCCATAGAATCCTTAGCCATATAGCCTTATTTATGAACACCCTATATTTTTGAGTCGTATACTATTCGGTATTATATATAGGAAATAAAGCATCGACTCTCAAATTAGATGAAAAAGTAATCGCGCATTTTACCACAGTAAACAAAAATCAGTATTTTAAAAGTTAGTTTGAGTTCATTTATCCAAAATTGTATTTATTGTAGTTAATATTTTATTTCAAGGATACCATTTCAATATTTTTACTTATATTGCTCGTAAAAAATACAACAGCCGCGCTTAGCTTTATGCTTGTTAGTTGATGAAAATGTGACCTTAACTCCACAACGTTCAATGTCAGGAATGTAGACAAAATTCACAAGCCGACCGCCATTAAATATTTAATTAAGTATTAAGAACTGAGCAGATATTTAGGTAGGTAGGCACGTTATAAATCTATAATTCACTTTAGCCAAGCGATTTTAACTATTGTAACTCTATTACTTTGAATGTATGACTATTGAAAAAATATGTTATAAAATAAATCTCTTTGGCACAAACATTATTCATCATATATTCGTACGGGCCGTTCTTTTGAAGATAAATCTGGTTAGTTAAAGCCGTTTCTGACTATAATGTGCATGGTACTTTGAGAACAAGTTTATTGTTTGTATCTTCCAGAGAAACGACCTATCTAATAATAGTGCATACCTATTGTCATTTATTTTATGACCATGTTCTTAAAAATGTGACGTAATCGCTAATGAGGTTCTCTAAGAAGTCTATTTAAATCTACAACTATTACAAATTTATTTCTACCATTTCTCATATGAAAATAACCATGAATAAGGACAAAAGCAGAAAGAAAGTAATAAAGAATCAATAAAATAATTCCGGGTCGCCATATTACTCTCGACAAAGTTTAACACTAGGTTGTAACACAGATTTACGCGTTTATAAAAACCTGAGTAAAATCGATTCAATATTTGAGCCAATAAATTTGCCATATGTTGTCGCCTTAACCTCATAAAGCTACAAAGCTCATCAATATTGACAAAGCTTCATATTAAGCGGTCGTTAGTGTGCGTGTATATTGTACATATCTGGGGTTTCAGGATAGTTTCTGGTGTGGAGTGGTAATGACCCCACTAACAGAGACCTAAACCTTAGATTTTAAGACAAAAATAAAAACCGTGATGTTTTCTACGAAATAACTCAATAAAATGTTAGGTTCAGGGTAAATACGGCTAGCGCAATGAATGATATTCCGTGTACTGCCGACTCGATTGCTTTTCACATTAGCTCCCCTTTTTTTCCACTAGTCGAGACAGCTTCTTTGATATGTTGAAAATGGGATTTGAAGTCAGTGTCTTATTTTGATACCTATATCACCCAGTTAAATCGGCCCTATTAGAACGAAGTACACACTTTCTCTCACATTTCCAACATAGATCTCACATTCTGAAACTGTCGACTACAAATTACTAGCGTATTTAAAAGTGATTAGGGGTTTGTATTTATGACCTTTCAGAACTGTTTCAATGAGAGATTAATGTAATCGATGTTCAGACTATTACAATTTTAACGAGATAAACGAATAACATAATCAAAATACCGATTAGACCAACATAAGATTAGAACTAGGCCTGGAAATCATATTGCATATTTCCGTCATGCAGCTATATTATTTGTATTACATAGTTTGTAAACTAACAGAATTCTTGTTGAGTAAAGGCTACCATTTTTAATACTGCTAAATTTAAGCCGTCATGACAATGCGTACGGTGGTATAGATATAATTTACCACACAGTGATTAAACTTGTTTTATTTTCGGGACTCATGCATAGACACGATCGACATCACACGATATCACACGACAAACCTGTTGACGTGAACAGGCATACGTGAAATTATCAGTACTAAATTTCTCGTTATTAACGTGCAGTCACCTACCGTGACCTACTCACTGTATGTGATGTTGTGTATGTTACTATGAAGGTCATCCACAGCGTACATGAGAGGCAGAATGATTTTAATTACAATTTTTTTATTTCGTGGGGTGTTTTATACATTTTTTGTATTGTTTAGCTTCTGAGCTAGGTATATGTAAAGGTATACCAGGAAGTATCCTGAAACAGTACAGTAGAAGTGATCAATTGATCGACAGAAGTCTACCTAATGACGACTTTATCCATGTCACCAACAATGACATTAAACTTGATAAGAATGCAAGAGAGAGCAGAAATTACGTGAAATAACTACAAACTATAAACAAAAGTAATAAATATTATTATCCATTATTACGAGCTAAGTAAAGCAAGTCAATATATACTTAACTTAATATGAAATTTAATTAATCGTGTATTTTATACGATTCTTTCTTTTTTAACTAGAAATTTATATTTTATTAAATCGCTTTAAAAATAATAAAAACACATACATTAACAAATGTGCATCTTACTTTGAGGTTACAATAATGGTTGCCTCTGCAGACTTGCCGGATATACCAGTGATATGAAAAGTCAGGCAGCAGCTGCAGCTATCAGCTGTTACTTGCATATTTGATAGACCGACTCCATCCAGATGGACCGCTATAACTTCTAGCGCTTCGTATACTAATCAACTATTATAAGGTAGCAAGTAAAAAATCATACCACTGCGAAGATGAAATTATAGTAGAACTGCCAGAATAGAAGCAGCTGGTCTTCTAGAGTTGCTAATCGGCTATGGAAATAAATTGACTTTAAATAATACATTAATAGTCAAATGTAAGGTTAGGCCCCCAGTCAGCAAGTTAAGTATTTTATTTATAACAATTTAATCATTTACGCCCTTGTTACATTCTGCATAAAACTTATCAAGCTTGAGTTCCACATAAAAATTAACTATTCAAAAAAATACAAGATTAAGATATAGGACTAATGTATTTAGGTTCGCTTCAAGTTGTAAAGCTTTTGAGAACTATTTATATGGAAAACGTAAAAAAAATCTACCTCGTTTATTTTTATAGTTTTTCTATAAATACAATGCTTATATTTGCTTTCAGGAACCGACTCATAAAGTTTTCCTGAACGTGAATATTTTTGTGTTTTTATTGTAGAAACGTCTAACAACACTCTTCACTCGATGAGATGATTTTTCATTCACTCATTGACGTACATATTCTGGCACTGATTTACCTACACCTTTTCTACGCTAAATGAAAATTAGTTGGTTTAAGTGAAAGAAAAATGGCAATTTAATGGTAAATAGGACAAAAACAAAGCTATACTAAGGAATTTCAATTGATGAATAAACTATGTGTACCATAAATATTCCTTGAAGTTGTTACTATAAACAACGTATTGCTACACAGTACACAATAGCTTCATTTATTATTATGTATGTAAAATTGTAACAATTCGATCGCCAAAACTAATGATTTGTTTAAGCAATGTTGGTGTCAATGACGTTATTGATATTGTTAAATATCGGTGAATATTTAGGTATTATTGGCAAGTGGTGAGGAAGTCTTGAAACAAGTTCAATTAATGTTAATAAGTCAAACAAGATGTACGTTGTCGATTAATCCTGAAGTATCTAAAAGGTCTTATGTAAAATGTTGTAATTCTTAAATACAAGACTATGCTCTCACTTGCGTTGAATAGAAATTATAGTGATGGTCGAGTTTTACAGTGTCGAAACAATTATTTTCAAAACTAGACATTTTCATTGTACATTTTGGACATTAACCACTTTTTTTTTTTAAATACGAGTTGGTTTTGGGTTAAGGTTGGATTATTTTATAAAATCGTTAATGAACTCAGCATTAGACATTGACCTGACGGAACTTCATTTGTGTAGTACTGCTATTATTTTCTGAAACATTAAAAGGTATATGTAGAATAATTTTCTATATGGAGATACCACCCATCAGTAGAAGGAAGAATGGAGAAAAATTTTATTCTGATGAAAAAAAAAAACCTTGACGGCCCTGATGGTTGAATATACTATTTCTACGACCTACGGAAAAAAGAAAAGGTGTTTTCGAAAAGGCAAGTCGGTGGAGGAAGAGTGATGATATGGGGAGGCATAGAATACAACAAGAAAACGGAAACTGCTTTTGTTTCTGGCAGAATGATCTGCAGGCATTATCTTGAATTAATAGATAATCAACTAAAGAGATATTCAGAAACATTACCACACGAAGAATTTGTTTTTCAGCAGGATAATGCTCAGGTACATACCGTGAGAATAGTAAAAGAATATGTTTAACTGAAATTATGAAGTTATGAAATAACCAGCGAGGTCCCCGGATTTCAACATTATTGAAAACGTCTGGGGACATCTTGCCAAGGCTGTTTATAAAGGTTACCCAGAGTTCCAAAACGCAGAAGAGTTGAAACAAGTGATCCAGAAAGAGTGGGACAAATTTTCGCAAAAACATGTTCATCGTCTCTAGGACTTTCTTCCAAATCGAATGGCAACTGCACTGGAAAGAGGAGAAGGATATACTAGAAGGAGGGTATGGATACTAGAAGTATTTTTTCATTTTTATTGTAATCGGTTTTTGTTTTATTTCAAATTTTAATATACAATTTTTACAGCTGTGCTATCTTTTGTCCCACCGAAATTGTAATGTTAATTAATTCTTTTCTAAAAAACAATTTAAATAAATATCACACTAATCAAATGCTATTCCATCTTAGTAAAGAAAAAATGTAAAATATCCTATAATACTGTAAATATAAACAAACAAGAAAAAATATTGCGGGGGCTATCTTTTTGTCCCGGACGTTATCTAGATACATGAGAAAAAAATGTAACCTCTAAAACGAAATACATAGATAAATATGCAAAAAAAAACAGCAGTTAGTAGATTTATCATCCTTTCAAACAATGTCGTCGCTAGGCACTAGGAAAATTTATGCAAGAGTTATTATAGAGAATAGAGATTGGCATACCCACCTAAGGATTTTGTGTCAGAAGATAACAAAGAACACATTTTTTAATATGTATTAAAATTCAAAGATTTCTGTACGCTATTTACAAATGATCCACCTTTTTACATCAGTCATTCTATAGATACCCACTGTATAATATTATAGTGTGCCACATGCCAGCAAGAACTCTAAAAAGTAGAGTACTATATTGTGTATTTAGGTCGCTCATCATTTTAGTCCGCACAATACGAACAGCAACTACTGTTCCGTCATGGCTTAACGTAGAAAAACACTTGAAATCTCGCAACAGAAAAAACATTGGCATTGTAACGACCACGCGACTTGTCAATACTGCCGGCCTTGAACGCCGCTTTTTTATACAATTTAAAAGTTAAGAACAGATGTAGTAAAGTTCAAGATAGACAAAACGATCGCGTTATATTAGATGGTTTCAAAACGATAATGAAGTCGCATCCGAGAAGGCAGCAAGGTCAAGAATAGATCGAGATTCTCAAGTTATTATTTTTACATTACCTACGTTTATTGTCGCAGCATGTACTAATTCTCGTTGTTTTCAGTTTAAAATCGGAAAAATTATTCCCGACGACTATGAAGCGCTATATAAGAAGGGCGTCAAATATATTTATGTCCCTGTGTTTTGTAGTACGTACAATGGAAATATTTTTTGCAGATGGAGTTACGATGGAGGTGGAGTTTTTGCAGATATAACTCTTAATAAAACATTAAATTCAGTTCAGTGATGACACCAAACGTTATACAGTGCGCACCAAAAGTCTGGAATAAATTCATTATTTCTAGAAAGATTTACTATTACGTGGACCAACTATTCATCGTAGACTAGAATTTCTCTTCATTGTAGACTTGATGAAGAGGAATAATCGAGTGGCGAAATCGTTCTCTGTTAAATATATTATTGGAACATTTGAAATATTAAATATATCAGAAGAGGTTATGCACGTGAAGAAATAAATCTTATAACCATAATATTGATTTTTTTTAATTATAAATCTATGGTGAGTATTTAATTCAAGAACTAATAAAACTACAGCACTTCAACTGCATCTGCAACATAAATGAGTGCTCTATCGTAGTCTCCTATAGAGGTATCCAGGGTAATATGATTTATATTATTGTCCAAGATGGATAACTGCATCTAGTATTAAAGTTGTCATTGCATCCATGCTTGGGGTCTTGTGTCAACGGGGAAAGTTTGTCAGCTGTCTCTAATCATGGATGTGCTTGTCCTCATATCTGTGTGCAACCTTCTCCTTCGCAGCTTATGATTTTAGAGAAATACAATTTCTGTGTATTTAAGAACTTTCAATGCTGATATTTTAATTGTCAGAAGATTGTCAAAATAAGAAAGAGCAGTTTGGAGCATTTTTATAACCTAAATTATAATTATTACTTAAAGATACCTTTATTCTATAATAAGAGTTTCATTCTAAATTTTGTGTATTTGTTTTTAAAGATTATCCTTCAGATTAATAATTCTGAATATAATATGCCAGCTATTTGTTTATTTATCTTTTTTAAATTATTATTAAGGTATTAGATACCATAAATAATTTTTAATATTATTCTATAATTATTTTTTGCCATGTATACAAATTAAGAAAATTCTTCCAAATTTTAAAATACTAAACACAATTATCTTTTCCAAGACTGCTTTATCATATAGGTAATAAAACATGAATTATTGCAAACATCTAACACAGCTTTGTGGTTTTTCATGTCAACCCAAACATTTATAAGATACTTTTATTTCAAATAATTTAAAATTATTCTGAGGAATTTGTATTTGTTGAGATACTCAAGATAATTGTGTTGGGTATATGGTATTAAGACCAACCAAAAATATTAAAATTGTTAAAGGATAGATACTAGTTGGAAACAGTCATACAAAGTATACTTTTATGTTAAAGACTACACAAATGTTTCATAAAATGTCTAATCACTGTTCTCATATATAATGTTATCGATTATAATAATAATAATATATTGTATTATAGGTTATAATAATAATATACTGTCATATCATTAATGAAGCGACACTCAGAAGCCTCTGCTTTTCAAAACAACTAAACCTGTTTCAACAATAAGACAATTATATTGAAAATTGCAAGAAAGAATTCTATGCGGAGTGAATCGAAAATAATAATTATTTATAACTTTAATAGCAACTATCATACAACTGCGCTCCACTGGGTGTCATTGAATGACTTTGTCATATTCTATCTGTCGCACTGAGCAAGATAATTAGCTCGGAGGACACTAAGTACCTAGAGTAGTCACGTTCTGTGACTAGTGTAGGTACTTAGAACCAGATATACAGGAACATTGTTTGCCACATTTTGAAGAATTAAGTAGTTATACAAAACATTGCCAATGTATTTTGAAAAAATAAATTTAATTAATTGCTTCAAAACATCATATTAAAAGTATTATAGCTTAGATATAGTTTTATATAATAGCTCACAGGATAAATTATGCTACAAATAATAAAAGTGCGGATATTTTCAGCTTGAGAATCATCCCTGTTAACTAGCAGGAATTGACAAGTTAGTTTATCTGTTTAGCGGCTCTAGGAAACATACGAATTATTAATTATAAAGATAGCAATTTATATGGTTGGTTTCGTTACAGAGTTAAACAGTTTCGTTACACAGATATTGTCCCAAACAAGAATATCCATAACCATTTCAAATAAGTATAAAATGTTTATTATAATAAAACTCTTAACAAAAACTTTACTTGGGGCAATTTTACATCACTGTTAGTGATATAAAATGTCATCATTTCCCATCATCATAATATCTATGTTACACTAAGAGATGGTGAAGTTTACACAATACGTTATCTGATTTTATTCGACTACTGGAATTAAAAATCATCAGCGCGTGGCAAAATTCTACTATAATCTCGTGGCGATCATTTCACTGGTATACCCCTGTATGCATTTCAGACAGTGTATGCATCTCGTTTAACTGTAAAAATAGTAGGTAATAAAAAGAGTTCTTGCCAATACTTAAAAATATTACTAATTGTCATTTTCTTCGGTGTCTCCCTCCATCTGAGATAGGTTTAATTTACTTTTGCGTGTCGATTTTAAACACGTTTTTTTTTTAATATTCATTTATTATACAATACAAATGGATTTATTTTTATTGTACAATAGAAAATTAACTACTGATTAGTATTTATTGAGGTAACATCTGTTATTTGTATATTTGTCTATTCAGAGCTTTTCCAATATCATTTTATTAATAATACTTTTTGGTAATACTGTTTTACGTTTATGCTTTTCATAAAGATTCCTGGTTGTTTAGATACAACTTGACAGCAGCAAAGATTTATGAAAGTAACAAGTATAGTTTATTTCATCTCTATTTGCCAAATAAAAGATCCTAAATGGCTCTTATCTCATACCGTGGCTTGTTTTTATGGCTAGGCTCAGGTAGACTGTGCCGGTTATTGGAAAGACAAGAAAGTTTTTTATTTGGCAAATATCGATGAAATGAATAGTATATGGTGTTTTCGGTCTTTTGAGTTACATCTCAGTATTCTTGGATAATAAGAGATGCAATCGACGAATAGGAAGTTGGTACCTATTACTCTAAAAATGAAATAAAAGTAAAATAAAGCAAAATTTACAAAAAGCTAGACCAAATCATTCTTTAATTAAAAGCCTATTCAGTTACGCACAATTATCAAACACTTCCTCAACAAATTTTATAAAAAAATAGGAACCATTCTATTCTATAGAATATCTATAAATTATCGAAAAGTTCATTGATGTTACACAACATTACTCTTAAAAAAAGTGTGGATCCCAAATGGTTGCGTTAAGTTTATGTAACTCAGAAAAAAAACGTGCAATATTAATTGATTTGATAATTTATGCAATAATATAATTTAATTATGTATATATAAAACGATATCTAATAAATCTATTAGGAAACTACAATTTCTTTTAAAATAACTTAAGGAAATAGTAAAATGTTTTAAACTCAGTTCTAAGCTTTGTCATTTATTGTAATAAAGAGTGATAGATAACGCTTTTTCATAATGTTTTTACAATGATCGGTGACTGTTAAAAAAAGATTTATTTTTACAGTATTCAGCAGTATCATTCTTCAGAAGGTATCCTATTCTTACCTAAATATGAAAAAATGTATTTTTTTGCAACTTCAGTTATTATAAATATATTATGGCACATTGACTCACATGGTATATGATTTTATAATAATACAGAACTATATAAATTATGGATTTATTACACCATTCTAATTTTCCCATTTTTTCATTAGTTTGACAAACATTTCAAGATTAAATAAAATTAAACAAAATAAATTTGTGTTTAATTTTAAATATATTTCTATAAATACATACTATACTATACATTTACTGTATATTAATTATACATTAACTTCTTTTGATTTCTAAAATCAACAATGTTAGGTATAGATTAAAATTTCACTGAAATCCATGGATAAAATATATAATACATACTCCTATGCGCATACAGTCATAGAAACTTCCTACAAGTTTCTATTGTATAGGTAGTTCTATTTCCTAGTTTTTTCATTTAGGCATTCTGCAATTTCGTATAAAAATTAAACTGTCAACGAAATTCTGAGAAACTATCTTTCATGCGATCCGAATTTTTCTCCATCACAGTCTGTAATTGTTAATTCTATAGGCATAAATTTGTGTAACAAGCGTTCTATTTTTTTCCAATATTGGTAAAAGCAATCCAAAAAGTACTTCTTGTTTATATCGTATATTAAAATATATAAATAATACAATATAGTACTTTACAATGCAGTATACAGCAGGCGCTAAAAAGTTTGCGCCAAGTGGAAAAATAACTGCAGTTACTTTTTTTGGCATCAATAATTTGTAAATCTCTGAAAACTGAACATAATAACTGAATTAGTTGAATTATTTCCTGAACTAGTTACTGAACCATAACTAGAAAAATGTTGAAAAAAATTCTTAAATACAACAAATTCTCGTTCGTCTTTTCCTTGTAAACTTGACATTGCCCATTATATTCAACAGATGATTATTTAGTTTTCTGATATACATAAATTATTGAAATATTTTTTGCCATTCATGTTACTGTTCTTATGCTGTATTAAACTTACGCACAACTGAATTAAAGAATATCGATTGGTCTATTTAATACATTGCTTTCCTAATAACTTAATAACGTAATAATTGTTAAGTAATTGTAAACAGTGAAACATCGGTTTTGGTCTTTTACAAAACTATTCACAAGACTATTTACTATCTTTACAAGACTTAAATAATTCATGTTTTTAATAAATTTTTTATAAAGGTGATATATTAATAGACCTCTTTGAAGATATATTAAGAACTCTAATACCACTTATGTTTATAAATACCTAGATATGCAACATAGACACATCCAATGTGTATAAAATAAGGTTTTATTAAGCTTTGCAGAGAAGAAGTTTATAGGATAAGGAAATAAGTTATGGAGGATTTCACGTTCGTCGTTCTAGATTTTAATACGAAACTAAATGCCTTTTATATAATATATTTATATGCAATGTTAAGGACTTAGATTTGTTACGATTACACCTTAGAACACTATTATATTTTTTTAAGAATATAGACAATTTTAAGAGTTGCTGTACCTCCTTAAAACACAAGAATTATATTAATATTTATATTATATATTTTGATTATTTAATAGTTAAATTACCGGTATATTTAGAGCAAATATCGAATTAAATAAAATATTGTTCTTCTTGAATTAAAATGTCCTCGTGAACAGTAAACTTTCATTACTTTTTTGTATACAAAATTCAACATCATTCAGCGTTCTATATAAAAAAGCAAAAAAGCAAATACATCTTCCTAATTTAGCTTCTTCCATTCCGAGAATTTATTGTAAGAAGTAGGTAAAAGTTTTTAAATTTCAATAAAATCGAAATTTTACAATCCTACCATTCATAGCATTGCCTAACCAATTCCTTTTATACACATCGTAAATTTAACTGCAGGACTACTTTCTCTAATTAAAATTATTCCGCTTTATTTTCATTTCTTCGAAGCTTAAACTTAATTATGCGTCATTCGTGTATTTTTTAAACCAATGCATCGCAATTTTTCACAACCAGTTTCAAACAGTTCATGACGCTTGCTCGATTCCTATTCTGTGCGCCAAACAATAAAATATTTATTAGCGTATTGAAAGGCTATATAAATCTGCCAGCGTAATAAAAACTCATCATAATCAACAGGTCGGGAATCCCTAAAAACTTGTTGCGCGCGAACCATGTTTAAAAACGATCAAATAAAAAGTTTCGAATTATTTGATAACATATCTGTACAATGTAAACATAAATCAGCATAGACTGCTTGACGACATATTATATTATGTTATAATTAATTAACAGTTGTTAATTAATTTTATATTATCATATTACTGGAAATATGTATGTTTATGTGATCAATATTATCTCAAATTAATTACTTAATGTACTCATGTATGCTTTAAAAATTTAGAAGATATTAGTCAATCACTACAAGGACGACATCCAAGCCGACACATCCTTGTTTCGGAAATCGTGTCAGTATTTTTTATTTGCTGAAAAAAAAACCACCACCAACACCACACCAAAAGAACCAAAAGATCACAATAGTGAGGAATCGGTCCTAATGGTTCCGTACCGTTCATGTATACGTGCTGTCTCCAGAGCTGCTGGTACTGCGTCCACCTGTGTGAATCGTCCTGAGCCTGGGCCTGCACATGAGTCAAGGTTCCTTGCATAACTCCTACGGGAACTTGGTGTCCCGCCAGAGGATTTGGCGCCGTGACCGGCGGCGGGGGCAATTGGTACTCCATCCGTTGAGTTTCTTTCACCGGTACCACAAAACTCATGCCTAACACATGCTAACTTGCAGCCCCGGTAATCTCACTCCCGTTAACAAACACTCTTCACCGGTAAAACCTGAGCGCTCCTCTACGACACGGAAGAGCAACTGGACATGAAGTAGAGACCGCAGAGTCCACGGAGTGAATGGGCCACTATTCGCGAGTGGGGGACAAACACTCTCAGTTTCGCAAATGCCGGAAACTACCGGCTAACTATGATGATGTCGGCGGGCTCATTGTTGTTGTTCTTTCTTTCTCTACCGGCGCGGCGGCGACTTTTCTGGTCCGCCAGATCCTGTTTAGCTGAGGGCAGGAAGACCGCTGGATGCGTTGGCCTGGTCGTGTTAAGGTTGCATAACCAGGAATAATACAATGTTTAAGAATATGTTCTATCCAACAAGTGACACTATTTATATTTAAAGAACACCACGTTTTGTAAATGTCGCCGAAAGTAGTATAAAACTTTACTAGATAATATTCTCAAATTTTCACAAAATTGTGGCTATCTACCTCCCTTCCTTCTTCGCTCAACAGGAATCTGCGTTTAGTATTTGGCAGTCGAACACGGTTCCGGGAAAATGAGTTTTCTCCTTATATCGCTATATTTGTCCTAACTTTCAACTTACATTACGGAGACCCTAATATTAATACAACAAAATTAAAATCGTCATAAATTTATTTTTCATTTCCCTAATTTATTTGTTTATACAATGTTTCCAATTTTCATACAGAATTTTATACAATATCAAAGTGTACTCTATCAAAATCCGATATTTTTGGTCGAGTTTGGTCGCTGAGCATGCCTAGAGTTACGACTTTGTTGATCAATATACAGGGGTTGCATAAGTTAAGTACAAATAATACATATGTGCATAATATAACTAAATCAGAAAATCATTTATGAATATTAACATAGGCATTAAATACTACTTTACAGTTACTCTACCCGTGCCATTTTCAGAGAGTTCAGGCACTTCCCGACCTAGTTCTGTTAACCGGGGTGGTTAACAGAAGTTAACCACCTCGGTTAACTTCTAAATCTGTAGATGATTCCTTACATAAAACAACACCAATCCACACTTTGTTTCAAGAATTTTAGCAATCGATGAAGCAATCTTCACTAGAAAAGGAATTTCTAGTTCCCACAAAACAAACAAATGGGCACAAGAGAATCCACATACAGGTCACTAGAACCATTTTCAATATCACTCTTCTATTACCGTTTGGACTGGGATACCTGGTGGCACTTCGATAGGGCGTTGTGTATTACCGTAGAGAATGATGGGAGATGTTTATTTAAACTTTCTAGAAAATACATTGCCGGAATTATTGATGGAAATACATTTAGCGGTACGGTATGAAATGTGGTTTTCATATGTTTTTGCTCCAGCGCACACCTCTCGCCAGGCAGTCTACTATTGAAATATTAACTCAACAACCGATGTATTGAAAGAAATGGGCCCCTTCGCCCATTTTTTTCCGGTGTGTGTCCAGGAAATTCAAGATGAAAATCACCTGGGACAACGACTTTTTGAGTCATCGCAATAAATAAGATAGATCCAATTTCCAACACGTACGAGGATATCGGTATAAGTATCGTATAAATAATGGTGGTCATATTGAACACATGTGGCAGTTTTGTGAAAAATGTTTTATGTCCAATACAAATTGATTTTACTTTGTATAAATAATAGCTAAATGACTAACTTCTAAAATGACAGATATTATTCCAGGCTTTTAAAATTTAAAACTTGGTTGAGCTACTTTTTGGTAGGTAAGTTTTAATAATATAATTGTTATTAAGTTGTTTAGTAAGTTTTAAAGTCGACATGTTCATTATACTTCAGTTTTCCTGTGAGTTTTTTGGAGGATGTTTAGCTATCCAAAACTGACGGACTAGTTCCGATTACGAAAACACATCTAGAAAAGTTTAACAAAAGCCTAATAACTTATAACGGTAGGAATACCTACTATAAGTTCTTTTTGGCATGAGGTTGAAACATCCATATTCATTCTTTACTAAAACATAGGTACAAAATAAATTTATTTCTGTCTTCATTGAAGAAACAGAAGTACAAAAGAAAAAGAAGAAAAGTGTACACAATGTATTACACATCAACAAAAAATCTCTGATATTGGGTATTCTCTGTATTAGCCGGGTATGTATGTGCTATGTAGTAATTTTAGTTAGAATGTATTAAAGTATCAATAAATATTTAAATATGCAGTTCTGGGACGAATATATCTAAAATTATGAAAAATACTCTAAAACCTTATTCATTATGTTATTTATTAATCTACCTGTATATTTATATTTCGATAGCAATGTTATCTTTGTTAGCAGGATGCAGGATGTTTCTTATTCGAAATCTAATTCCTTCGATTTTGATAAGCTATTTTCTACTGCCTACTTATATACACGCTGACTATCATATCAGTTGTGCTTAAGGATAATATAATAAATATGTTGTGTTTGTGAAAACCCCAAAAACATTGTGCAGTGAAGTGTATTTTAATAGTTTCTTGTGATTGTTCAACACTTTAGAACCACATATCTAAGAAAGTAAAGGAATACATGAAATACACGAAGCAAGAATACATGAAATCGAAAACAAAAATGAGTATGTTTCCAATATGAAGTATTACAAATATATTATTTGAGGCAATTAAAAAGTTTATCATTGAAGTTACAATGTTACTAATGTTATAGTGTAACATGGATCTTTATTACTTAGACTAAACATTAACCGTCTTATAGGAACTTTTAAAAAAATAGTGTTGTAAGCCCTCCTAAGTGTACTTTTTTATATGGTATATCACTTAGCAATTAATATGATAGTCACAAAGTTACCATTATAAAACAGTTATAGAAGAATGCATTTCTACAACAAGTAAATTATTTGTACATCGGACAATTAAATTATCCAGTGTTAATTAAAAGATTTAAATCATCCTTGATTACAGTCATAATCATTACGTGTCTTCCTAGTAGATAGGATTGCCTTGAACTTGAACGTTAGAACATTCTTTGCTTCTAGGTTCTGCACAAGATAACAAGCTAATGAAGATATCTATAGCATAAAGTTGACAGTAGACTAATAAAGAAATTGCTTCTCTTGAACTACTTCACTTCGTCGGTTTGGAAGAAGACTATGGTATCTCGAAGAAGTGCAAGTGTCAGGAAAGTAATTTGAAATTTTTAAAACATTCAACTTAAAATTATCTCTATGATAGCAAGGTAGGAGTCTGCAATGTTCACCTCATATTCTTAGATATCTATAGTAATACTTCCCCCATTATATTCCTCTATTTCCCTAATAATCTTGAACCAATTTTGGGTTACTTAATGGAAAAAACCGAAAAGCTTTTGTTTGGTTTTTTGAGATATCAGAGTTTTCTTCCAAACCGAGTATTTGGTTTTTTAATCTTATAGCGGGTGTTAACTAATAAATACTTAAATAAACAGGAACTGGTTGTTGGAAAGTAATAGATTTAATTATTATAAATAAATTAAATGTGTACATTATTAGTAACTATTAGTATTACAAAATTTTCACTTACAACTCAACTCTTCTTCAATAAAATCTCGTATGTAATTTGATAGGCAACAGGACAACTATGTCAAAAAGTTTATAAGATGTCCATTTAGATAATTTGGAACTTTTAATACCAAAAGTTATTGAGTAAATAATGTCAATCTCCTGTTAACTAAAAAATCAACCAGTTCTTGTTAATTGCTTGTGAGTTTTATTATTGCATTTCGTTGAACAGTATATGTGATAAACGAAATTTGAAGGTATTAATGATTTTCAAATGAGTTACAACAAGTAGTTTATAACATATCAAATAGCAACAGTAGATACTAAAAATTTGCACATCAATGCATTTCATGTATATACGTTACTAAAATGGCTACTTTATAACGATTTTTTTATTTATTTTAACATTTCTTTTAGCTTCAAGTTTAGTTTTTAATTACAACATACATATGTTCTTAGAAGTTATTACTCTAGATTCATACAAATAGGAAATATTATTACATGCCTTTTAAATTTTTGATTATGTATGTTAATTACTTACGAAAAGCATGACCTTAATTAAATTACACATCATTAATCTTCATCATATCAACCTGCAGATTATTGGCTAATTAAGTTATATTAGGTATATGCATTACAAATATATTAGATGTATGTATTATTTTTCTTTGAAAGAAGCTCAGATGAAGAGATTATTAAATGCAGGAATATGCTTTTAAATAAGACGGGAATCATAATTCTATATTATGGGACCTTCGTTTGCATTTGTATTTTGTTGATTTACGTTATAGAAAAATTTGCATGACAGAAAAGTTGTATAAAATATACAATTTTACTTTGTATCATATTATCACCAGCACAGTACCGTATTATTGATACGGTATCAAACTCATGTCAAACACTGTAGAGTGAATATGACTAACATATAGTAGAAAAATATAATTAAGAATACACAATATATATAATAATACGTAACAAAATACTATTCAAAAGAATATTATAAGGCCAATACACTACACCAAGCATTCATACACTGTTGAACACCAACCACGGTACAATTTTAATGGCGTGAAACGCTTTAATGGTAATACTTTTAATGGTGTAAAATTTCAACATTTGTGATATAGAGCACCAGTATGCTTAGTAAAATTTTACACCACTATAAATGTGTAAACTTTTATACATTTTATTTATGCAACTAATATAAATACACCACATTTTTTCTACGCATCCATACAGTTTTCACATTGACACCGTTGAAACCTAAGGCAATATGGCTGTTTATGATTTCTGGTTAATCAAATTATGTCCAAATGCTGTTATGTATCTCAAGAAGCAAAAATTAATTGTGCTGACCATGTTTATTAAAACTATTTCTATTTCAATGGCGTTTCATTTTCTTTCATAATACAATATGAACAATAAAAGGTGTAAAATTTAAGTAAAGCTTACAGTAGAATTTGGTAAAATTTACATCAGAGGACGCTCAGTAGTTCAACAATACCAAAAAAGTTAGGGGGTTTTAATTAATCATTTAAAGATTTATAAGCCATTCGAAGATATATGGCATTAAGTCTTGCATTTATTTGTATGCAAAAAAATTTACTTGTGTATCAAAATCTGCAAAAATATTAACTGCTACCATCTGCTATCTTAGTGACAGCATTTTCTTCTCAAACATGGACCAGAGAATTGAAACAATATATATTAAATTATTAAATGAAGTTAGCTGAAATCATTACTAATTCATTTTTGTATATGTAGCGTTTTATGTAAGTTTTAAGTAGGTATTAGCAGATTTATGGTATTTTTTAAACCTTCCACGGTTTCCAAGCCGGTATTTTTATTTATTCCATTTAAATTTTTGAGTTCAGCAGTTCTAAGTTCTATAAAGGGACCTTTTCGAAAAAATGAAGGATGCGCCACTCACGAACGTGGAAATTCTAAGTCACGTCTAGACGGTAATGTTTAAATTTGTCAGACTATTCGTTGAATAAAATTTCACGTTTAATTAGGGGATTTGACGAACGACTTTTCCTCAAAAATTCAGACTGGCAGGAGTCCTCAGCAACATTTTCTGTTCCTGTGTGACCGAAATTGGGGGATAGGCCAACTATTCCCTTCCTCGATGGCACAATTTAAATATAAATTGTAAACATATTATAGTGTAAATAATTAATAATATGTTTATAATATAGTGTTTTCTACATTTCATTCACAGTTTGTTACCATCTTGAAAACAATTAGCCCTAACAACCTTAAACGATTTTCAGTCGATAGAGCGTTACAAGATATTCAAAAAGTATATGTGACTTTCAAAATTATAGTCTTTCACGTTCTCAATATGCCTATCTGGACTGCTGTCCATCGTGTTGATTATGCTTTATTACTGGCAAGATAATAAATGGCACACCAACGAATGATAATATTCTACCACGACCTTGTGGTGTTGATTTCAGACCAAACTGGTGGGTCCCTATATGTACCAACTGGTGTGTGAAATTAGTATTAAATTTTATACCACATTATAGACAGTGTATCAAATTATACAAGAAGGAAACATAGTAAAATATAAACAATTGCAACCGATATTTAAAAAGTACTATTATTGAAGAATTTAGTTATTAGTTTATAATATCTTTTTTTTTATAAATGGCCAAATTAATCAAATATATTGAAAATTAAATTAAAAGCTTTCCTAACTCAAGTTTTATTTGGGTTGCAATATTATTTTTGGTTTTTTTTTATTTCAGCTAATTTTATATTTCCAATTTCTTGTGCATTTCTATATTATTGTGTAGTATTGAGCTTAGTGGCATTGTTAACGTAGAATATACCACAACTGCAGTAATACTTATTCGATATATGCTGTTTGTTAGTGATGAGGAATGGTAGCATTCTACATAACTTGTTCTCGGATAACACGTTTTCTAATAAAGTCAATTTTTACTTTTTCCTTCTAATTATCGAAATACGAGATGTATCTCCATTAAATATAAATTATATGTTTTGTAACTGCTCCGCAATATATATGAAAATATTTGAATTATATCAGAAAATTACAGAACTACCTGTTGATTAGATAGAAATAAAAATATCACAAATCAGTGCAATTATATCTATAACCATTCTGCAAAAATGTTGTGACTAAATAACCATAATTGCGTTATAAAAATTTACATCAATTTTTCTGTGTACTGTGTAAGTTAATAAGTTTTTAATCGTTTTAAGCCATAGAGCTGCTATTATTTAACACCATTATTTACCATGATATTCGTCGTTTATGTAAAATATGGCTATTAAGTAGAAAATTGCTCTCTTAATAAAACACATTTTAGTAAACTTAGAAAGTGATTTGGAAACATATTTTGCATACCTTAAATTGTCGTCTAATGCATTTCAAAACCGATAAAAAATATTTACGTTTTCACGAACTCTAACGCTAAAAAACTACACGTATAAAAACAATAGGAATGACTAGTAAATTTGCTGCCTGTTAGCCGATACTTAATTACTAGCCAGAAGAAGAAATTCTAATGAATAAGAAACGTAAATAATTAAAAATCATTTCACGGTAAACAAACATACTGTAAAGAAAATGAGAGCAAAAATGATAAACCTCTGTTGAAAAGGGAGAATTAATCAGACCAGACAAAATTGTAAGGATTTTATGTCAGCAGTATGTTTACAGTATGATTCATTTTAATGAATGTGACATAGACAATATGAAATGACATGGTACAGTATGTAGGTAGTTTTAAAATAACATAATCATTGTATGTGTAAGAAAGTTATTTAACATAATTGTGTTAAATAATCCTTATTAATGTTGTTTGTGTTACTATTGCATCTTTTCTTTCAAAATCACTCGGACATGTTAAAATATGTAACTGAATATCAGTTCGGAAGTTATCCATTAATTATTTCGAGCTTAATTTTTAAAAGTATGACGTCATAGATATTATTTTAGTAGAAAGCTTCATTTTGAAAGAACTCTTTTTTACGTACAGGAATTGGTTAAATATATATATATATATATATATATATATATATATATATATATATATATATATATATATATATATATATATATATATATATATATATATATATATATATATATATATATTTAAGCAATAATTCGACATTGGTGAATTAATTAGGGGAAAGCGGCTAATAATATTGAGCATTATTGAAAATATACAGAGGAAATTTATTCTGTCCTGGACATTCTTTAACTGTGAGCACATTTTGAACTATTCGTGTAAGTTAATTTAGTTTTGTTTACTTTAAATTTCAATTATAATTATATCTTCATTAGATTTATCGAATTATTAGATACTCAAAACAAAATTTAACCAATATTTTATTTCATTTTACTGAACATAACATAATTCTTTCAAATGACGCAATAAAAAATAATGATAGTAATAACTTTATAAAGATATACATCTTATAGCAATGAGCTTATTGGCACATATATGCACATACATTTGTTACATATAGCTATATGTAACAGAAAATAAAAGAAAAAATACAAATAATAAACTAAAGCAACTAACAGTAATAAAGATACCATTAGGATGTATGTAAATAAAGTATGTGACAATAAGAGCGCAAGATTTAAATTGCGCGCCATATTTTGGCTGTCATGATTCGATATGTCAATTATTGTGACAGGTCAGTAGGAGACAGATAGGAGTTAGTAAATATGGAGTGTTACACGATACAATAATGTATCCTTATCAGTGGCGGCGACAGGGGTGGGCACGGGTGAGCGAGCGCCCAGGCGAAATCATTTTCGCCCAACTAGTCGCCCAACCTCTTATGACACCACTATACCACATTCGCACATAAAATAATATATTTGACGCCCTCGCTCACCCTAGATATTTCCTGCCTATTTTCGCCCAACCGCAAAATAATGCTAGCGCCGCCACTGATCCTTATTGTTAAAAGTTACGATCAAAATGGTGAAAGAAACCATGTTTTATTTCAAATTTACATCATACGCTTTTATTGTAACACCTTTTACAGCCATTTTTAAAGACAATATTTAAAAAACATATAAATAGCAACCTAATAACAACTAATTAACTAGCACCTAACCGTAATAATAACGTCGACATTAGCAAAAATTATTATGGAATTATATAGTATATAATAATTATAGAGAAAAGAAACGAATTATTCATTTATTAAAAATGCCGTAGGCCTAATAATGAGAAGTTCGCTGACTGCTTTGACATTTTCATATGATATATTTCCTAGGGTGTCAATCAGTGATGGAAAGCTTTCCAGGAAAGCTGCCCGTGGTCTTATGACAGAAAACAGAGAACAGTAAAAAAATAAATGAATGAATGTGATTCGTAACAGATTCGTAATAAATATTATTTTATTTTGGCGCAATCAAAAATGGGGCTTCCTATTAAAAAAATAAATATTTATGAAGTTATAATTTTTAAAAATACGGCTTGAGAAATCAAAGAGTAGCTCTCAAAGTGGCATTTTAAATAAACCGTCCTTTACGTCCGAATAATGAAAAACATTAGTAAAACATTAAAAAAACATTACCGAAGGTCCGAGTATACATTACTTTTAGGACTCACTCTGTATCATAAATCAGTAAACATAACGTGTTGTTTTGTTTAATGTATTACTGCGTACATATACAGGTAGTAAAGTTATTAATGACAATATTATAATATTGAGAATTATCTGTTGTAAAGTAATATACATATGTGTTTCATGAAAATAGTTTTTTTTATACATTTTTTATTACATCTATTATATCGAAAATGAAAATTGTATATGAAAAAATATGTAATCACACTACAACTTACTTTTTACGTACAAATGGAAATTTTACACAATATACGAATAAAACGGTTAAAAGTAATTTTTTACACTTACTGATCAACTGTCGTCAGGTTTTACATATGAAGAGCTAGCGAACAAAACGGTATAATTACACGAAATTTAATTTTACGGGACAAAAGACTGAATGACATACTTATAGTGTGCTTTCGGCGTGGTTGATTATTTACCCAGATGGAATTTGTGACTTTATTTGACATATGTTAAATCAAGATTCCTGTCTCTAATAAAACGGAAGATGCTTAAATTTGAAAAATGCAAATATATCGTTTTGTTTGCGACCGGTGCAATTATTACGTTTTCATTACCACTAGGATGTAATTAAGCCATTTTGATTGCAGTTTACCTAAACTTATTAATCATAGAATATAAAAATAGTCTCTTCGGAAAAAAATGAGTCACTTCTCTCTCAAAATAAAAAATTACCAGTGCTTTCTTTATACTGAGCTCAGTCTATTTTCTCACAATCGCAACCTCCGTCGTGTCCATCTTCCTGACATCCTCCTTCATAATCTTTTCTCTCATCCTCATTGCTCTCCTGTGAACTTCCTAAAATTTTTTCACACCAACTTAATTTTTGATACTGTTCCCAGTTGTTTCTATTTCTGATAAAGTCTTTTTGACCACAGATTTTATCTTACTTTCTACTAATAAAAACAAAAGTTAGTGTAGCCTCATTAAAAACAGTATTGAAAGTGCAAAAAAAATAGATGTCAGTTATTTCGTTTTGATTGACATCTTACAAATTTGTATGAAAATTAGTCCATTTTGAACGAAAACGTGCTCGCTTATTCAAAACCGTTGAAACTTTACTGTAATTGTACCGTTTTTATCGATATCACGAATTTTGAACTCAATTTTAGTTCAGTTTTAGGTAGTTTTACTTAGAAGACATGAGTTCAGATTTACATTCAGTGGGCCAAAAACGTCCGGATTAAAAAACATACATTTTGACCAAAAGCGTAATTATACCGTTTTGTTCACCAGCTCCTCATAGTAGTCATTATATTATAATTATATATTTACTTACTTTAATTAATAAGCATAATATTATAGTTTTTCTTCGCCACCCATTTTATCATCAACAAATGATGTCAACTTATGTAGTAAGCAGTATAAATATAATATTTCAATATTTTATGGGTATTAATGTTTGTAAATCAATTACGATCTGAATTGGTACATTTTCGAGTGTACTACATCATTGTCCATCATTCTTATTTTATGCTAATAGTGATTCCATTACAATAGTAATAGTATATAACTTCTATAATGTAAAATTCTATTTTATCGCTAGTTCCCCCCTTAAATAATACGACAATTGAATCTGTATTAGTTTCATAATACAAGTAAATAATACATATTCCAGAAAAGTATTTTTATACCCCTTCTTCTTTAGACGTTATAGATATAATTTGATTTAACTGATTATTAATTTAAAAGTTTGATTAAAATTCTTAAAAACTATTTACGCTAGTTTTTGTTTTGCGATATCATGCATTAATAATTTCGCAATTTCAGAAAATTTCTCCAGCTAAATTGCAATTTAGTTCTGTTTTCAGAAAAAAATAATGATTTCATTTACGCTTACGTAATAATTAAGATTGGTTTCAGCATATAATCTGCATAAAATGTCGGTTAATACTTCGTTACCAGGACTGAATCGCATCCTATAAACGGTAATTAAATATCGGTGATCAGATGTTTGATTATGACTCATCATGTAGATTTAAAATATTTAAAAAATTAAATGGAGACTCAATGGGTTATTATTTTATGTACTTTTTTATTCTTGTGAATATTTCTGTCATAATTGAGTAAAATAATTGGATCATTTTTATAAGAGAAAACTTACATATATGCTGAACGAGCATAATGCTATCGATCAAATGTTTCGATCTTTAAACTAAGTTCTTGTATTTTAAATTTTACTTTATTATATTTTAAATTTGATATAAGAATTAAAATAGAAATAGATATAAAGTGCTACTAATTCTTGTATAATCCTCAAGTGCAGTCAGAAAATAATAAAAAATAGAATTTTTTAGGGTTTTAGACAACTATTTTAATTTAGACAATATCATGGATATCATTCAAAATATGGCACAATATAACCATATATAATATGAGCAAGATTAATAAAAAATAGTTTTATATTCAGCAATTTATCGTTTTTAAACTGATACGGCCACTTTTGCAAGTATGTTTGTTCAAAAAATGTAATATTACCAATCTTTAATATTAAACCAGTAATCTTGTTTTAAAAACCTTCACAACTTATATTAAATCAGCTATTATAGTATAGATCACCCTCAAATATGTAGATAAAATTTTCGTCAAAAGAATATAAGACATATAATACATGGTCCTAATGGTCATTTATTCGAGTGTCTAGGCTTCAGATGAGAATAGTTAAGATAGAGCTAGTAGTTGTTAAACTTTCCATATTCCATAAAGGTGTCTGCAACATTGTCACCGGTACTATGGTCTAGCTGATGGACTGGGTCCACTATTGGTGGTGTCACATGGAAAGTTTCGCACCTCTCCCTAACATAAGTGTATTTGTCCTCGTCTTTATGTATAAGCTTCTTCTCTATATCTTGTGGCTTTAGAGGAAAGTTGAAAGTCTATTTCTTTGTGTTACAATTCTAAGTTTTTGTTAACTAAAACACCATTCTTCTTCAATTAAGATTTGTCTTTTGCGCATTTTCCTTATTCTTAAAAAAATGTAAATATAGACTTAAAGACAAGTCCCGAGTACTAAAAATATATGGTATGTACATATACTGTCTGAATTTAATAGATATCTTCAAATTTAGACAACAGATCTTGAATGCCAGAGGGGCGCTATTTATATTTTTAGCCTTGGCGATACTAAGTATTGTCAGACGCCTTCTGACGTTTCCAATGGAAAGTTTGACATTTTTGACCAAAATCTTTTTAAGCGCGATTTGTGTTGTTTACAGTGATTCGAAAATTGTATATCAGCAAAAAAATGGAATTAACTCGTGAAACTTTCGTGCGATGATTTATTACGATGCTCGACGTGGATTATCAAGACAACAGTGCATCTATCCACTTCGAGTTTTGGCGATAAAGCCCCATCCTTTGCCACTGTGAAACGCTGGTATAACGAGTTTAATCGTGGCCGCCGTTCGCTCATCGACGAAAGTTGTGAAGGTCGTCCAATATCAGTTGTTGTGTCCAAAAACATTGATGCTGTACAAAAACTGATAATGCAAGACCGTCCTGTGACATACTGTGAGATTGAAGCAACCATTGGTATTAGGTCCACTAGCATATATAAAATATTGCATGATCATTTAGCTGTCAAACAGGTTTGTCCTCGTTGAATCTCACATAATTTGAAAATATCTCAAAAAGATGTCTGTGTCGATTGGAGCAAACAAATGCTCAAGTACAATAGCGGTGCTTCAAAAGACGTATTGCCGTAACAGACGTATAATATTGTAATAGGTGACGAATCATGGATCTATGCGTATGAGCTAGAAAGTAAACACCAGTCGATTGTATGGGTGTTTCAAGAAGAACGAAATCCAACAAAAGTTGTTCGCACTCGAATTACTTCGAAACAAATGGTCGCCTGTTTATTCGTAAAGACTGGTCATGTGGCAACAGTGCCTTTAGAAGAACGTAAAGCGGTCAATTCTGAATGGTACACAACCATTTGTTTGCCGGAAATCTTCGGTGAAATAAGGAAAACAAACAAGCGCCGTGGGATCATTCTTCATCATAATAACGCGAGGTCTCACACATCTCCTCTAACAACTTAATGTTTGAACACTCAAAAAATTTAATTAATGGGTCATCCGCCGTACAGTCCTGATTTGGCACCCAATGACTTCTTTTTGTTCCCGAAAGTCGAAAATAAATTGTGTGGACAACGATTTTTGTCGACAGAAGAAGCCGTTGATGCGTTCAAAAACCTTTTGTTTTGGAGATGTTTCAAGCGGAATGGAAAAAATACTTTGACAAATGATTCGGACGCATGCAAAAGTGAAGTGAGAGCATGAAGGAGAATATTTTGAAAACCGATAAAGTAATTTTCAATGACAAATTAATATTTTTGTATTATTGGGCTCAAAATATAAATATTACCTCTATATATGGCTATCGTTTATAAAAAAAGATGAATTTTTTCAACAAATCTCTTTTGTTTCTCCCTCTGTTTAAATTCACCTTATTCACGAAAGACTAATAATGGGAACCCCGACGTAAGAGAATGCTAATAGATTGGGGAGATATCCCATTACGAATTCTCTTTTGGGACCGTAAACATGTTTTGTTTAATATTACCTCTAAAAAATTGGTAATTTTATATGAGTAGTTTCATGAAGCAATGAATACGGATTGAGTTGTAAACGATATACCCATGAGAGAAGTTCCTATGATATATCTATTAGGAAAATTAAATTATTTTTGTAAAGTGCTGCAACTCTCCCGACATAAAGAAGGAATATTACCATAATGTTTTCCATCACAATCATTGTCCCCTATGAATTATTAAAATAGTGTCCCTTTTAGCTAAAATAACGTGCATTTAGTAGCGATAATATTTTATTAAAACGTAGTATTATAATTCATAATGCTAATGATCAAAAATTTGTTTTAATATATCGTTATGATTAACAAAGTAACGACAAACTCTACCGAGTTTTTATATAACATTACATTTTTCTGCATCTAACGATAACTCATACAATTCACATGGTATGCTGATTTTTGGAAATTTTTAAAGATGCTGATAATCGTGATCATTACCCACAGTACTACATATTTCTAAATAATCGGTATAAATGAGAAAATTTACTTTTAGATCATTCATTATATCGTTAATTAAAAAAAAAATGAAAAGTGGAGGCCCAATCATCGAGACTTAAGCAACACCAACCAGATGTTGAACGCAACGTATTGGGTCTACTTTGATAAATATTTTTCACTAATTCATTTGAAACTACACTAAACCAAAATAACTGAATTTAAGAAGTAAAATAAATGCTTCACATAATTTTGAATCAGTTGATGTAAGATGTCTTCGGAACATCAATGTATATACTTAATGTCTATCTGTAGTTATTTATCAATCCATTTTAAACTCAACTCAGCAAAACAGAGCAAGTTGGTTACTATAGAACAGTCTCTCACGAAATCACTGACGAATTTCATGAATTAAAATAAATGACATCGTGAAAGAAAAAATCAAAGGCTTTGTAAAAGTTATTTAAAGGATGACCCAAGAGTAGGTAACTAACTTTAATTGCCTCTACTTTTACTTATTATTTTTTAATCGTTTCCATTTTGTCTCAGAATTATAAAGAATACTTGGGAAATTCATATTGGGACCATATATCAGTTTTCCGACGCACAAATATTATCAAATATTATTTTCTAAATCAAAAATCCACAATATCAGAAATGCGCCCACTGAAAAAAGACAGTTGTAAATGTCTGGAAAGACGTAAAGTGTGAGAGATCGCTCTAAAGTAGGTAGACCACGTTCAGCTAGAAATCCGAGCGAGAAATATAGAGCGAGTAAAGGAGAGTGTAAATGAGAATCCTTTAAGTTCAACTACAACATGATCAAATCATCTGAAATTAACAAGAATAGCCTGAGATGGGTATTGAATCTTGATTTCAAGTCTTTCCCGTACAAAATAGAGTTTATGAAATTCAGTTTCGCGACAAACAACTGCGTCTGCAGTATAGCTCTTCAACAATTAGCTGCAGAAAATCCTAATTTTCTTCATCAATTAATTATGAGTGAAAATATACTTTTATCTGAACGACATGTTAATAAATATAATATGCGATTCTGGGCCCCTCAAAATCCTTGAATAACTCAAGAGAAAGAGCTGTATCCAATTCGTGTAACTGCTTGGTGTGGAATGACTTCAATTAAAGTAAATATTTTATTGAGGATAATGAAGGCAATGCAATGACGGTTAATGCGGAACGGTACCAAACAGTGGTTAGAGAATTTCTAGCTTCACAAAATCCCAAAATGTGGTATCAGCATAACGGTACCACATGCCACACTGCTAGGCAGAGTATTGCCCTTTTAAGATCCGTGTTTCCTAACAGAATATCGAACATGAATTAGTTTTCAAGATCATCATACTTAATGGCGTCAGATTTCTTTCTCTGGAGCTACTTAGAAGAAAGAGAAATTAGAAGAAAGACAATATTAGAAGTAAAATTCTATTAATAGTAACAGAAATTTTAACGGTAATGATGGAAAATGTAGTGGTTAGAGCAAGGCTGGGTGAAGAAGAAGAAGAAGGTAGTTACTTACGTTATTCTCCACAGATAAATTTTCAAGGAATATACTTTTTGTTATTATTTGGAAAAATATTATATTGAGCATATTAAATACAATATTTGAAAAATAAATGGATTACCTACTTTTGGTCCACATTGCATAATTAAAATTGTCCCAAAATGATTAATGTCAAATGCATCTTTATTATTATAGACAGAACACCCTTTAGTATATTTTTATAACTTAGATAATCGACACTTTTTTAAGGATAAGTTAAATAAGTATCATATTTTAATGGACATTCTTCTTTATGGACGTGAATTATTGCAGGAATTATCAATTGTGATCCACATTTGCCGCATCACATATCTAACTGGTTACATCTTCTGTGAGAAAGCAACGTCTGACTCGCCATAACTAGTAGCATATTGATGTGTTCCATTAAAATGTAGTGTATAGTTGCAATAAGACGAGAAATCTGTCATAGTTCAATGTTAACATTATTTTTAAAAATACTTCTTGCCGAAATGCGTTTGATACATTCCGCCAAAACATTATGTGAATCACTTCAATCCTCATTAGTATCCGACTAGTCCTCATGGAATTATTTCATACAATCTTGTATTAGTTTGCAGAAAAACATAGACCTGTCTAACGCTTTCACCAATTTTTTGTTGTGGAGCGGTATGAAAATTGGCATATGAATTCTTATATCGTTTATGCATTAATCATTGTCACTAAATGAATTTTTCAGAGTTGTTTATTCATGTTTTACAATACCGGATAAACTTGAACTGTTGTCCATGCCAGCATCGATGATAAATAAATTAAGGCGTACTTAAAGGCAGGTCACCATTATGCATGTTTCAATAAAGCGACCTATTATGTACGAGAATTTCCAAATTCATTACGATTATAGTAGTGTGTAGTAGTGAACATGCAGATCTAAGAGATACAACAAACCTGCATTTGCAAACCGGCGTTGCACTTGTGGACCCATAGATGCGCTGTAGTACGATGGAGTGCATTGTCTTTGTGCAGTTTGAGACCACAGGTGATACGGTGGAGGAGTATCACTTGGCACTTCACTGTAATACTGTTCTGGACAGTCTGGAATAGGAGCACTCATAGAAATGTATCCGTAATTATCCCGAGGCCAAACAGGGGCCGCTATCTTCACTTCGTGACTGTATTCCTGTCTTAAACACTTTAGGAACTCGGTATGTTATTCGAAAATGTCTATAGAGCGATGACCTTTATGGAAATCAGAAACTAGGAAAGGAAGATATATGTAATGAAGTATGATTTCATATGTGGTTTTATTTGTGGAATCTCGAGAAGATACATATATACAAAATGAGAAATAAAATAAATTTTCCTTCTTCTGTTCCTACTTATGTTTTTATTATTATGAATGGTTTTTAATATACTAACAATACCAGATTACTTTTTTAAGATAATTTGGTAGTAAGAAGGTATTTAAAATTACTGAAAATATAAAATAGACGTTACATCTTCAAGAACATGCATTTCTATTATGTCGCTTTTCGTTTTTATGTATTTCGTTTTTAGAATAACTCAATAAATATCAAAATTTTATATTAATTGTTTCAAAAAACATTATGCGGTATTTATATAAATATTTCAATAAAAGCAAAATAATGGCAAAACTTAAATAATCAAGTAAATATGTAAGCATATCTTGCCATCAACTTTGGTAGGTATGGTTTGGTATGGTATGATATTAATTTGTATAATATATTAGATATATGTATGTATTATTTTAATATTACACGTCCACAATGAAATCTCAAACATTAAAGTTCACTTGAAAAAAAAATTAAATGTGAGTTGACAAAAACTGTGTCGCTTAACAATTTGTTATTTTTTTTATTACAAATATTTTAATTTATTTAATGGTTTTCATAATTGCCTTAAACATTTAAAATGTTTGTTACATTTCGTGAAATTTCTTTGTTGTATACACTACTCAAGTATGTGAATGCATTTTTATAGTGTGTCCATTAATGTTCATCTTCACGAACCACGTGACTTCTCGATTCTTTTGAGAACATTATTTTATGATTTCGAGATTGGTTGCACTTCGTTTAGTAATTTTTTGAATCTAAGGTAATATTTTCGCAAAATCTTAACCTTAAAATAGTATTACCAACTACCTTAACTCTTAACACGAATGATGAAATATCTAATTATATATTATCTTGACGGAACCCAGAGACAATATTAAGAACGTTTCATAACATTGATTGCGTTTGTTCAAACTGATGCTACAAATTGGCTGAATGGTATTGCTCGAACGTACAATTAGCCTACCCATTTTTTGTACAGCAAATATTGGTACTCCTTTTGGTAATATGAGATAGCCCATTTTTTATAGCAGGACAAAAATTGCGCTCAGTGATCAACTGATCCGTGATCAGATGTAGCTGACAGTTAAAATTTTAAATTGGCAGTATTTTGTTTAAACTACCGTGTGACAATTGTTTATTTTTCGAGTGCTACTTTTAAAGGGGAGTTGGTGATATAGAAATTATATAGAGAATGCCATGATACAAATTACCTAGACATAACAAAAATATCAGCTATATATGGGTCAACAATATTTAATTATATCCACGCCTTATCGGTAACTGATTTACTAAATGTCTGTTTCTTATTTTGTATATTAATATCAAGAGTTTTGTTAAGAGAAGATTTGACTAATTTGTTTATCAACTATATAGGATTTATGAAATGACAGGTACAGAGGACATGATAAGTCAGAGTTTGAAAATGATAAATGCCATGAAACAAATGTTTTTCACTGTACAGCCGTGAAGAGCGGTATCTACTGAGCAGTGAAAATTTTATCAGGTAGCGATCAGCTGGGATGAAGGCAAGGATTTTATTTATTTGACATTCATTGGTGCCTCCTACATCGTGATTTTCTAGGATCTAAGTAGGAAGCTGTTGGTTATTTAACTTTCGTATTTTATTGTTTATTTGCCTAATTTGGTTTTTCGCCTAATTATTTGTACTTTTCAGAGCTAAATACACTAGGCACAAGAATTAAGGGATGTAAAAAATCCTAAATTTCTAGTCGATTTTCAAAGGGCTGTAACTTGGGAATAATAGTCGCAGAGCAATTTAAAAAAAAGAAAATTAAAGTACCAAGTTTCTAGTTTTCAGATATTGAGTTAAAAAATGTTTACCATTAGCAGTTTTTGAGTAATCATAAGAAAACTATTGAAAAAAAAAATCCAAATTTTTGCTTCCGTTTCAGAAGGTCCAGGGACTTCAATAAATTGTTTTCAGTGATTTCAGTATAATGCTGTTTTATCCTCTTAATTAAAGATGTTAATGTTAAAATCTTATATTGTAAGAAAAAAAAATTTGTACGATAATTATTTCCCGAGTAAGTACTTACCAAAGTTAAAACTGACTTTTTCGTTTTTTACAACGAAAAAAAGCGCGAAAAATCATTACGATCTACCTCCGTAGATCGTAAATCACTGAACTAAATTTATTAAAGTCCGTAGACCTTCTGAAAGGCAAGCAAAAATTTGGAGAATTTTTTTCCGATGGATTTTCTATGATTACTCAAAAACTGCTTATGGTAAAAAAATTCTTCAAATTTAAGTTTGGAGCTTCAATTAGCTTTCTTTCTCCAAGTTACAGCCTCTTGAAAATCACTTTAATTTACAATATTAACAATAATTTAGGATTCTTTACATCCCTCAATTTTTGTGCTTAGTGTAATCTATATGAAGTAACATTTTTGGGATAAATCATAAAATAAATTTTTATAGGTAATCACAATTTTACGCTCGACCAAGAATATATATTCCGATGGCTCAAATGGAATGCAATATATAGATGGAACATAGACATATTGTCTATAGTCATATATAAGGAAATTCCCTGATTTCCCAATGAAAATATCGACTATGAAGCCTTGCATTTAAACCCTGCATTCACAAAAGAAACCTGATGGACTGCCAGTCGACGTAGACCAACAATTTTAAAATATTATGTTGCTAATGGTATTCAATAATGGATATATCGTAGTGCTAATAAATTTATATCAAAGTTCTTAGTTCTAATAGGTAATTTTATTTTAACGTAGGCTTAAAATTTATAATCATGTTAGTAATTTTACATAATTAAACATAAGTTAACAATTTTAATATTTGTAGAACCTTCAGCTGAAACGTATAAGAATGCATTTAAAAACTTACATCCCTACAACATAACCGTATTAAGTAAATTTTGACAGTATCTTACTAATCAAGGGGATGTATATATACAGATATTTATCAAGGGAATATTTATATTCCCTTTATAAATAATTGTTAGTGGTTCAATAAAAATTTACAAAATAAGAGCCTTACTGGATCAAATGTTTTTGTAGATCAAGTATGATTCCATTTAATAAATTATAGCCTTCCATTTAACAGGCCTAGTTTGCACAGAATCCTTATAATTTTATTAAAATGAGTTTACACATTATACCACATTTGGTGTAATTGGCCTATTCTATAGATTTTATTATTTGGCACACCTTAAAGTTGAGTAATGAATATAGCTATTCCACCTATTTTACATGACATATATTTTGGCAGTCCTAATATTACATTTTATTGCCTTCAGCTCGGATTGCAATGGGTCTGGGGAATTTTTCAATTAATTAGTACCAACAGTGTAATATTCGTTGCCTAAATTTTTTAGTCACGTGGTTTGTGAATATCAATGAGTACTGAATTTTGTATAGTAATTGAACTTTTTAGAGATATTTCTTTGCTGTGTATATTTTATAACTTAAAGTCTCGAGATATCGTATTTATTTTTGGTTTTTCAGGTTAATTGGATTTTTTTGTAGTTTTCAGTCAGTAAAATTGTAATGAAAATTCTGAATAAAATATGTCGTGATTTAAAAAGGATCTACGGAGAAAATTATACCCCTATCTTAGAATTGTTTGTTAAAAGCAAGTAAGATAAAATACAGTAATAGATTTCGTAATCGTTCGATTAGTGTATTTGAACAACAAATCAATAACACAAATTTTAAATATGTATGAATTTGATTGAAATTGATTTGAGTGAAAATGTAGTTATTAGATGAAATTATTAGTCGAAAACAAAACGATATTCTAAAAACACTAAATTCAATGTTATGTCTAGTATTATAGAAATATTTACCATTTACTATATCCCACTGACTGGTAGCGAAATATTGGCTGCCTCTATAATTACAATATTTTGATATCACCAATAGCAATAATAAATTAATTTTACTAAAAAGTCACTTTTGTGGCTCCCCAATTGGTATTTGTTTGTTCTTTCACACTTTCGTAAATGGTTTATTAAACAATGTCATTACGAGATATTACTAGTGTTGGTTTTATTCTAAAAATAGACATAGAGGTTATAGTAATATTACAAAGGTTATTGGAATCTGATTAAGAGTTACATTTTATATCATAAGTGAGAGAAAGCCACCAGCACTTTTCAATGCAATGAACTTTGATATGTCTTGTATATGTATTTACATAAGTGTATATATGTCACATATTAATTACATAAAACTGTATTTCGATAGTAGAAAAATTAAAGTATATATTTATTTTCTCGAAATTGTCCACAAACAAAACAATTCCCGGATCGTATCAAAGCTGATAGTATCCTTCGGTCTATAACACACAAATTATAATTTTAATAAACAATAAAATCGTAATTGCAAAGTTACGACCCCCAGAAACAATAAATTTATCGGTTAATCACTGTATATTTCCTGAAGATTCACCAAGAACTGCAACTTTCAAGGTTTAAACACCACCCGAATATGGAGAAATATCGCCATATACTGATGAAATATTGCCGCAGGTGTGCAGAGGGATATCAGGGGTGTCTCTGTGAGCACACCGGATTACACGTGGGTCTGTAACTTCACGTTGTTTTCAACGTGAATCAACTCGTGTCGATTAATGTTGCTTTCTATATGGAAAAGTGTACCAGATTACGATAAATTTACTATATATGAACTGGTGTTTTAGCTAATAATCGAGTTTCGCTCTCTGAAACATATGTAACTGAAACTGAAACGCACTTAAATGACAGTGTAATTTAGTTGTCTATGTTTATGAAAATTTCGGTCACTACTTACTTAATTTAAATTGGGGTTTTATGAAGATTAATACAACAATTATAAATAACACTGCAGAACAAAATGTAACACTTTTTCTTGTCCAACGTGTTAAAGAACGGAAGGGTTTAAAAGTAACTATGCAACTAACCTTCGAATATATATAGTATTTATCAACGATGTTATAGAAAGTGATAAATTTACCTTAAAAATGTACAGACATATGATTTTCTGTTGCATCACAAACATCTGTCTTCAGCTTCCAGCAATAGTCTGGACAAATAGTGGAGTTCTATGTGTCTGACAGTTCCAAGATTTTTTGGGAAAAGTCTTGGAACCCTTAGATCCTTGGATTAATAAACTATGAAAGAAAATCTGAATTTATCATGGCAAGTGAAGAAAATGGTTTGTATCGTTATTAATTAATTATTTCATTTCAATTTGATTGTCCGAAATTTAGTGGGTAAGTAAAAAAGTAAATAATCGATAAAGTTTAGGAAAGTACACCATACTAATTATTAATATATGAACTTTGGTCAATAACATTATCATAGCATTTGTCACTAATATTACGAGTAAAATTATGTAGATTATTTATAAATAAGATTTGTTAAATTAAAATGTAATATAGGCTATACATATTAAAATTAGGCATTGTGCCATATATCAATATGTGTTAACAATTAATAATTATAATTACCTGTAAATAAATTGTTTTTTAATGTGCTAAGCAATTATTTTTTAAGCTATGAATTTATATGTAGATAGCACAAATGTTAATGTCTCACATATAGCTCTACAATCTTCTATTGTTTAACAGGATGAAAAAATATTTTGAAACAACCTATTTTAGCTATTTTCAACGCTTGAAATCAGGCATGTATCTTGACAAGATAAAATACTTCATTGATAACATTCTTGTTCTTCATTTACCCACAATAATCGATGTATTTAAAAGGATAACTAATAGGCCACTTAAAAATTTTGTAGATATATTATCTGAAAATATTTTATAATGGCTATAGAAGTATAATGGTAAAATTATAAATATTGAGTAAAGGAAGGTCCGCAGGGGATGAGGAAAGTACGTATCCAATTTTATTGAAGATACTGATAGGTGTAACTATAGTTCAAATTCTCATAATATAATCAAACTCTTGTATTTACTCTTGCTATTACTCCTGCTTAGTAAAGAAAACAATATAAGTGAAATGAAATCCTCAATATTTTGGGACCGATATATGCAAATGTGAGCTATTCATATATTTGTCAATATTAACAAATTTTTATCATTGGAACAAACAAGAAAAGTAAATTAAAGTAAAAAAATCTCGTCGATATTTATTCTAAATACTTGTGTATAAAGATTTTACGGGTTATAAACTAATTTTGTTAATCCTCATATAAAACCTGAACTAAAAGCAATTAATAAAATAGTAAAAATAAACAAATAAATTGTCATAATATGTTTCAAAGCAGGCTTTAATTCAAAATAAGTCAGAATATGTGATTTCCCAAGTGTGAGTGCAAAAGAATGTATTTTTAGGCTCGTGTTGTATCCCATAGTACATAATTTTTTGTTTTGTCATTTCTCAACAATCTGAAAAGACAACCATGCTGCTCTTTCAATTCCGTTTAGCTCTTCACAAAATTGTTTAAGAGTATCTCGAAGTAGCTGTATGATCTGGGATCCTACAAATATACCGTCTTTTAATTTAGCATCACTGATCTTGAGGAACTTATTCTGCATGTATGAAAATCCACGGGCAGATTTATCCATACCTTTGACGAAACTTTTCATCAACTCAAACTTGATATGCAAACGGGAGAAATAAATTCTTTGGGGATCAACAAGTCTGGCATTCATGACATTCTCATTCCCTAGGGTCAGTGATTTTCCTTTTGGCAGCTTTTTCTTTTAGTAGCGGGAAGAATTCTGGTGGTTTACGCAGTTCTTTGGCACTCTTTCGGGTGATGCGGTGATCAGGGCTTCGCTACAATAGCCATAAGCATAATACAGCACAATATCAATATAGACTGATCTCTAGCCGGCAACTGAGAAAGAATTGCTATTGTACTTACGAGTGAGGATTGTTTGTAGGTATTAACATGTCAAGAAGTATTCTTGAAGATAGTAGTATAGTAGATTCTACCAAAAAGAAACTGTTGCATTACACAAATAATAAAATATCAATGTTTCTATTAGTGACAAGTGAATATACTGGAACACAAAAACTAAGGGCGATGGAGAAATTTTGGAAAAATAATTGATTTCAGCATGTAAAAATATATAGGGGACAGGCATTTCTGTACTTCGGGACAAAAATCATTAACTAGTGTAATTTAAAAAAATGTCAATGTTTCTACGACGTCAGTTTGCTTATAAAATACAACAAAAAATCAGTATTCTATAACACAATCTCTTAATGAATCGTCGGCACAAGTAAATAATTTTATAAAATGATACTATTACCATTCATTTCATATCAACGACGCAATGCCAGTTTATGTATGGAGCATATTTATCATCATCATCATCATATTTAACTAACATTGTAAGCTGCTTTAAATTTTCTTCCAGTTTTGTTGGAACTCGCGTACGTATTCTAACAAAAAATTTTGATATGATCCTTGAACATGGACAATTATTGAAATACTTCAGTTAAACATCACAAACGTTCATCAAAGATGCTTCAAGAATGATCACCTAATTAAACAATGTATTCAGCTCGAAAAATAATGCAAAATAAGCTTTCTGGTATTGTTAAACAAATTATAAATTGTAACCTCAAAAAGCTTAAAAAAATTGTTTTATGGAACATTGATAAAAGTCAGCCATCCAAAAAGTTGATCAACAATTTAGAAAAATATAACAATAGTTCAAGATAATGGTTCAGGAAAATTAAAATATAAAATGTACAGGAATAATGAATGAATAATGACTGAATTATAAAGTCAATATTCAGCAACCATAAAGCCCTGGGGCATTATTTTAAAATTTCTTAGGTAGAGCCCATCCGCAGGTTTGGTGTCTGAGGCTTCTGGAGAAAATAAATTTTACCGTAACCGTCTTTTTTTTTTTATAAATTTGATAGTTTACTTGTTATCGGATGCAACCTTAAGTTCCAAACAGAAAATGTATGAACGATTTGTCTTTTATTTATTAAAGGATTATATTTATGAAACGAGACACCAGGCTTTAACTTTAATATCACGAAATTTTAAATTTCACCACGAGTGTGCTACATTAAAATAAATGTTTAAAAATGCAAGAAATTTTCAGGTAACTTTGGAGTGTACCAATGATGTCTTTGGATATCAGAAGATAATTAAAGTCAGTTCAGTTGTAATCACCTCCTGATGATATAAACTTGGTTGGCGAAATGCGCGTCGAGTAACATGTGAATTTTCGCTGTTCATGGAATACTGGTCTAATGTCTTGGAAATCTATCTAACTGAAAATAATATTTAATGAACTTGAAAAATGTTAACACTTATTGTGTGAATGATACAGTGACATGCTACATAAATGACAGACTAACAATTTTTCAATCCAATATTATTTATAGCTGGAAATAGAACCCAAACTAATCGTCCAATAAATAATGTCTAAAATATAATTTAAATTTATGAATTCAAAATATTTTATTAGCGAACAATTGATAATAACTTTATTGCTAACTTTTATTTGGATTCGTATATAATCTGACAGACAAGGTAATCGAATTTAAAATTGCTGGACTTGATGATGCTGTGGAATACCATCAAAACAGGCGAGACTGGTCTTATTCAAGAATAAGGCCAAGGTCTTCACTCGACACCGAATAAAAAATATTCAGTAAATTAAATCCTTAAAGTAGGTGAGAAGTTTGTTACTGTAAAAGCGTGTCACTGTTCATTTTGATCCGCATACTGTAGGCATTACGACAATATAGCGTTAATTCGGCCAGTCTATCGCGTAAATAGATCACAATAAAAAATATGTTTGTAGGAGAATAGCGCTGCTTCAAAAGTAGTTAAAATTGTATATAAATAACTTCAAGATTAAATAATTTTATCAGTTGTTTATGTGTCAAAGGGGTAATATAAACTTTAATAAAACAAAAAATATTATACACATAGGATACGTTAACATGTGTAAGATTTATTATGATAAAATTCATAAACTACGTTATTTTTCCCCTTATCCTTTATCTAAAATTAAACAAACGTAACGTTGTTAAAGCATCTCATACAAGTCTTCGACACTAAGGCTTGACTTAGACTTACCACTTTACAACGACATTGGAACACAGAAATGTCGTCGCTAGTGGAGAATAGCAAATTAGTATGGAAACGCAGGTTAGCACTCACACGACCGACATTGCGTAGTCGGTTTCGACGACAGTCGCAATACGTGGTTGACATCACCCACAGAATTGTCGCAGGTAATAATTGAACCCAACTCACACGTGCGACCTACCGGCTACAAACCAACCACAGCCGAACAACTAAAGACTGCCGACCATCGTGGCAGTTGTTCATTCATTCCATTATTGCATTGCTCGTCGATTGCACGTTTCCTATCGAAAAAAAGGCTGTGGTTCGTCTGAGTTCACATTCAACTGCACGCCGACAAAATTGTGGTTGTAATGTGGTCGATAGCTGCGACAGCCCAACGACCATTTTGTCGTTTAAAAGTGGTACGTCTGAGTTAAGCCTTAGGCTTATACATGAGGTCGTCATTTGTGAATGACGACATGAATCTCTATGAGCTTTAAAAATTTGGAAAACAGATTATCCATTCTTAAATTAAAATTAAATATTTCAAATAGTAAGGCTCCTTTTCGAAGAGTCGTATAATACTTTATATTTGCACCAATAATCACGAAATCTGTGATTTTGATCTGTGAACTAACAATGTGATTTTTTCATACAACCTATATGTATCAGTAAAACGCATCACTGTATGTGAAAACTGAATGAAATAAGTACAATGCAATGAATTAAACATGAGAAAGATATTTTTCTTGTAGTGGGCCGTCATTTAGATGAACACCAAGTTCTGCAGGACGATGAAAATCTGAATGATCAAATATTGGTGATGCTATTTTGAAATATCATATAAATCTTCACATTCTGGCTGCCTCTGGTATGTAATTGCATTAAAATTATTATAGATTTCAAAAGCGTACCACTTTCGAATCATATAAACTATATTAGAAATTGTACAATTCCTAATATACTTTCTTGGTATATAATAAATTCATGATGGAGAAAAATGGATGTAATGAAAATGACCAATCCTATTTATTCTATTTGAATACAGTAAATCTGACTATATTTCAAAAAATCAGAACCATACATAAAATATTTGATATAATGTATTGCAGATTGTTGCAAATTCTTAACAACTTTGCTTCTTAACTGCCATCGCAAGCAGTTAGTCGATTTAAGCCAGAGCCATGTTATCATAGATCGATTCTGCTATTGATCCTTTTGCTGGAGTATTCTCAGTAATTTCCTACATTAAGTAGAAAATGACAGGAAGCACCATCTTGTTAGAAGAAGCTATCACATTTTGCTTATTTATTATGCTACTCTACAAGTCCTAAAATCTAATTACAGAACAAAAAGCAAAATGAACTGAACACACATTAAAATAATAATAAGAAATTTTGTACCAAGTAAATATTGACTAGTGACATCAATTTGAAAGGAAGTACGTACGATACAAATATGAGATCATCATTTGTTTCAACCCATTTTTGTTTTGTGTACGGCTCCAGTCAAACTATAGGTGCCTTAGCTTTTCCAAAGTTTTAAGTTTGAAATGGATTGAGTACATAATATTTAAATTAGCTGACTATTGACTGGCTACAAAAACAGACGAGATTAGGAAAGACTGAAAACTTATAAGTCAATAAAGTGGGAAATCATTAGAAAGTGTAGAAAAGCGAAAGACCAATGGATAGAGGATAAATGCAAAGAAGTGGAAGATAAGCTCCAAGTAGGTAAGACCGATGAGGCTTACAAAATAATTAAGAGGAACTTCAGGGATATAGGACCAAGAAGTAGAAACGTTAGGAGTCAATCGGGAGACATACTGATCGGAAGAGAGGAGAAAGCAGATAGATGGAAGCAATACTTAGGAAATTTATACGAGGGTCAGGAATTAGGAAAGATATTAGAGGAAGAATCTAGCATCGATAGAAAAGATGTAGGAAAACCTATACTGAGAGATACTATAATTTGAAATAGCACTAAGGAGGCTAAAGAACAATAAAGCGCCGGGTGTAGATAAAATACAGGCGAAAATTTTGAAATATGCGAGACAGAAAGTAATAAATAGGATGTTTGAACTGGTAAAATACAGATACGAAACGGGTGAGATGCCGGAGGATTATAAGAGGAACATTAGCCTAACTTCCCACACGTCAAAAATCTTAACCACAATAGTGCAGAAGAGGATGGAAAATAGAGCGGAGGAAATACTAGGAGAAGACCACTTCGGGTTTAGGCGAAATAGGGGAACTCGCGAAGCTATTCTGGCACTAGGAGTAATGTTAGAGAAAACAATAGAAAAAGGAAAGAACGCTTATATAGGATTTGTAGATTTAGAAAAAGCTTTTGATAATGTAAGATGGGAAAAAATGTTCGAAATACTAAAGAGCGCGGGAATGAAATATAGAGATAGGAGAGTAGTACATAATCTATACAAAGAGCAAACTGCTGTTATAGAAGTAGAAGGGGAAAAAGGGAAATAGGTATTAGGAAAGGAGTAAGACAAGGATGTACGCTAATCACCACTAATTTTTAATCTGTACATCGAAGAGGCGATTAATGTGGTAAAAGATAGAGTGGATTTCGGGATTAAAGTACAGGGACAGAAACTAAAAATGCTGAGATTCGCGGATGATATAACAGTATTAGCATCTAGTAAGGAGGAATTAGAATCAGCATTGAACGAAATGGAGGCAGTGTTGACAGAGGAATACGGAATGAGGGTGAATAAAAACAAAACTAAAGTGTTAGTGTGCAGAGGGCGCGAGAGCAGAGCAAAAACGAAAGTACAAATTAATAATGAAATATTGGAGGAAGTTAAAGACTACACTTATTTAGGAAGTAAAATAAATTGGAACGGAAGCGATAAAGATATAAAACAAAGAATAGCGCAGGGTCGAATAGCTTTTAACAAAAAGAAAGCACCCTTATGCTCGGGGGTAATAAGCTTAGGAACAATGAAGAGATTTTTGAAAACGTATGTATGGAGCACGGCACTATACGGTTGCGAAACCTGGACGGTAGGGGAAGCAAGTAGGAAGAAATTAGAAGCTTTTGAGATGTGGTGTTACCGAAGAATGATGAAAATGCCGTGGACTGATAGGGTTAGAAACGGAGAAGTATTAGAGAAAATCGGCGAGAAAAGAAGTATGTGAAAAAACATAAGGAAGAGAAGAGATAGAATGGTAGGCCACTTGCTGAGACATGCGGGAATAGTCCGCGATATTTTGGAGGCAGAAATAGGAGCGAAGAAAGGCAGAGGTAGGCCTAGATTAGAGTACTGCTCGCAAAAAGTAAGGGATGTAGGTTGTAGCACAATTAGCGAAATGCGTAGGTTAGCACAAGATAGGAGAAGCTGGAGATTAGCGTCCAACCAGGACTGATGACCTCATGATGATGAGCTAACTATTGTAAGCTATCTGATCAGCACAACCCATAGTATCAATTTTAACTCACGGTGTCATCAAAGTGATGTACAATTAGTAGCTTTCCGCGTTACGATTTGTAGAGCCAAAAAACTACGATATAGTGTTTTTTCTTATTTAAAATGATGAACCTTTCTTTGTGACAAACAACCTCTAGTCTAGACTGACGTTTAAACTACCTTCGCTGAATTGTTTATACAAACATTACAATTCTTCAACCAATTTCTTATTCGTAGAAGACCTGTAAAAGCATTGAGCGTGCATATATAAGGTGGTATCTCATTTCTAACTTGATAAAGTATTGGGGACAAAAGACGAAAACAGAAGAGAAAGAGAGATGAAACAAAATTATTTCATATTAGACAATTAGCTAAATCTGGATTATAAATATTAAAGAATGTATTAAATACATACTAAACTATAATGCGTAAGGCTAATTAAGAAAGTAAATAATACCGTAAAATAAATAGTTACTATCTATTTATATTACAGTGTCGTACAGTTAAACGGCTGAAATTTATATAATATGGTTTCCTAGCTCAAGGCTTATAATACCATAGAAATAAAAATGCTATTTAAGTGTAGCACTTCAATTAATAGATAGAATCCATAGATCAGGTGTAAATTATTATAAATTACTAGTACGTACGATGCATAAAAATGCAGTGTTATGCAGTGTGCGTATGAATTTATTGACTTAATCCACCATGATTTATTGTCACGTTTGTTATATAATCTCAGCGTATGAAAGAATGACATTCTGATAAATACAGTGAATACAGTGAAGTCTCACTTATAACGGAACTCACTTATTAGTCCAATCAATAGGGAACGACCCGGTCACTAGTTGTAAACAGCAAAAAAGAATTTTGAGCATATAGAAAATAAAATTTCAAGAAACTTACAGTTTTTTACTCTCAAAGTGGCGACCGCTAACATTCCTAAAAAATTCGCAAAAGCCAAAAAAACAGAGCTTCGCGAATAAAAAAGAAAGTTGTGCTCGGATTGGAAATAGTTAAATGAGAAAGTTGTAGATAATGAAAAAATCTTTCGATTCAATTTTTGTGAGCTCGAATCGATTAATTACTTTTCGAGATATATCGAAGAAACCGTTGAAAATTGCATTTTTTTATTTTGCTCTAAAAATAACAATATTTGATGAAAAACATTTAATAATTTCAGAAAATGTAGTCCTAAGTTAGACGAAAACAATCGTTTTTATACAAGTCCAAAAATTTTTTTTCAAAGTTATAGCTGTTTTCGTAAAAAAAGGTGTTCTCGTAAAACGGCTTTTCCATCGAAACGGATGGTCCCACAGACTTATTCGAGGGCTTATTTTCTTCGTTAGGAGTTGTACTACAAACATATTTTCAGCAAAAATCGATTTTTTAAATTTTTTATATAAGAAATCACGTTTGAAAATGACGTAATTTTCGTATTTCGGTTTCTTGACAATAAATTCTTGTAATAAAACCGATGTACGAAAATCATGTAATTTTCAAACGCGATTTTTTATATAAAAAATTAAAGACATCGATTGTAGCTGAAAATATGTTTGTAGTACAACTCCTAACGAAGAAGATAAACCCTCTAGCAAGTCTGTAAGACCATCCGTTTCGATGGAAACGCCGCTTTACGAAAACACCTTCTTTTACGAAAACAGCTATAACTTTGAAAAAAAATTGTACAAAAACGATTGTTTTCTCACTTAGGACTACATTTTCTGAAATTATTAAATATTTTCATCAAATATTGTTAATTTTAGAGCAAAATTAAAAAAAAGCAATTTTCAACGGTTTCTTCGATATATCTCGAAAAGTAATGAATCGATTCGAGCTTACAAAAATTTAATCGGAAGATTTTTTCATTATCTACAACTTTCTCGTTTATCTTTTTCCAATCCGAGCACAACTTTCTTTTTTATTCGCGAAAAACCGTTTTTTTGACTTTTGCGAATTTTTTGGGTTATGTTAGCGGCCTCCATTTTGAGAGCAAAAAACTGTAGGTTTCTTGAAATTTTATTTTCTCAATTTTTCTCTATATGCTCAATTTTTTTTTGCTGTTTACAATTAGTGACCATTTAACATAGGGGCTCAGACAGATTGATTGGACTATATACGAAACATTCAATTATACGAAGAATTTCTCATTCCCCGGCGAAACCCCCATAAGTCCTGGTTATTTAATTATCCACTTATACGATATTCAGTTATAAGAATTATTCAGTCATACAAAGAGAACTTTGATCCCTTTTTCTAAGAGTTTTATTCAGTTTCATGAATTTTATTCTAATTTTATTCCTAATCCTAATCCTAAATCGACAAAATCCAAATCAACAAAACAAAATAAAATTACCGAGTATTTTAAGAATTGTACATTAAATATTAGAAGTTCTCTCAATTTAATTTAAATCTTACAATGGATGGTATAATAAGGGTATGAGATGATAGTGATATGAGTTTACAAATATCCATAGAAAATACATAGAATTTTTTTTAAATAATTATAGTTAGACTCATTGAAATATGTTATTCTTATAACATATTCACAAAGTTGCTTTTCTTGACAGTTTTAAGAATTTTTGTGCTTCGTATCTACTTTGTGCTTATCTAAATACATATATTTGATGATTTACTATCAAATTGCCAAGGATCTAAAGTGTATTAACTGTTAATTTCTTATCCTTATTTTTGAGTGATCCACATAATTTTCATTAACATCTATATATGAATCTCCAATTTATATATAAATACATTACGAGGTACTTTATTAAACATATATTATTTTTATAAATAGAGTGGGTGAAGTAAGTAATGAGAATAAAATAATAATAATAACACTCAGGATTCAAGACCGTTACCCGACGTGGAGCTAAAATACAGCACTTTGCTCGTGTCATGGCATGGGATCCAATCCCAGCGGGAGAGGTTTGGCACTTATCTGTGAGCATGAGTACATTTGTCCTCATCCCTATGTGTAACTCTTTTCTCCATAGCATGAGGATTTAGCGAAGGAAGTCGACTTCTGTGTGTTTTCAATCTCGTTAAAGGATTAATCGTTACATTTTCTTCATTTTGTTAATAATTTGTCAAATTCGTAGTTTGATAATAACTTTGTTTTAATTATAGACCTTTAGAACAAGCACGAAATATTGGACGGAGTTTTCAAGAAATTTCAGTTCAGTTCACTTCTTTTTGGTATACCGAATACCTTCTGAAAATATAGTAAACAATTCCCTTGTCCATTTAGAAATAAATTTGCATGATAATGATATGAATAAATCCGATTATATAATAATTGGAAAACTAATGAAATCATAAATACGTTGGTGTTAATCATGGTCCGATGAAATAATTATAATCCAAGCCCAAATGTTCAACTTCTTAAGATGAGTGTGAGCTGTCATCCAATATGGATTTCCTCTACCCTAGCATCTAGAATTCTGTTTGTTGACTCAGAAGCAGTGTCACGCTTTTGACCCAAATATCCCAAATGACCCAGTTATATATCGACAATATATACATTTCAATTTTTTAAGGCGCATTGTCGATGTTTTACGAATATACCTATCGGTGACAATTTTTTGTAGTGTGGAGAAACGTGGCTACACATACGCCTATTGACAGCCGGCATGGTATTTGTATGTATTAGTTTTAAGTTTTGTAAATATTAGAAAGTAGAAACACTTGTATATTATGCCAGCACTCGGAATCTCATCTGTTTTAGGAGTAAAATTGCGATCATCCCAGGCAATAAGTTACCTGATTTACTGCCCAAGCCATCCGCTTGCTTGTTAAAACCCTTGCAGATTATGTCAATGGTTTATGACAAGTGTGGCGTCCGGTAATATTTGCACCAGGCTATCGGCTTTTGGGATAAGTTTTCCAATCAGTCAATTACCGGAATTTACCCCGAAACATTCTCCTCTTTCGGTACTAGCTTCCTCGCTATTTATTTATCTTCTAAATAAACGTAGCTATAGCAACTACATAACCACTAGCATCATTTCACTATACGCATCCCGAAGACCGCTATAGTAAGCTCACATTCTTCTGTAGGATCCTCTTCAATATCTACCATTTTATCCTCTACCGTTGCATCGTCTAAAATGCATATCCAATCATTATCAAACTGACGAAATGTTTATTCTTTCTTATTTACTGTGCACCATGCGATAGTTAGGATATTTATTACTAAAGATTTCACACACCTGTGTTCTTGTTATAAACTACATTATTCTATTCTAACTACTCTATTGTAACATTTCAATTCTTTAGGGTTCCGTAGTAATCACTGTCCAAAATAATAATCAAATTCTTATAAACTTGACAATAAACGAGAAATAAATAACAAGGCTTATTCTTCTATTTTTTCTAAAAATCGCAAAAAACGATCCATTCAATGTTTAGCTACATATTCGATATAGCTAAATATAGCGGAGCTTCTTAATTTTAGAACATACATTTTAAAATATTCATACTTTATTTGACAATGAATATATAAAATTCTAAAATCTCATATTACTGAATAGAGAACTAATATCACTTTCAAATGAGATATTAGAGTTTTCCCCTAAAAAAATGTAAAGGAATAACTAAATCACTTCAAGGAGGTTGAAGAGAAAAATATAACATTCTTCCAAAATACTACCATTTTAGAACTTAAAATGAAAAACTGCATATATACGTAGATAATTAAATTTATTAGTAAATATGGACTACAGTATTTGGACTTTTACTAACCAGTTTTAACAAGACTTCGAGTTTCTAAATTAATTTTGTTTAAAGTTTTGGGAAGGGACTAGAACCTTCGATGCAGCAATAAAAACAAGAGATCAGTTTTCCACTCACACCTAAAGATTAAACGCTATTGGTTGCGCGTTGTGCCAACCAAGTTGGCATCGTTAGGATTAAAACTAAATTTTAAGCTATATGCAATCTCCATTTGTATCTGAATTTAGTTGAGGTTCACTAAACTATTATGAATATTTTTTCAGTTTCATACAGTCAGTGAACGATTAAAGAATAATATAATCTTTACTTCACCACTTCTTCTAATACCTAATCTCATATAATTATTTTCATTCATGGTTAATAATGAACTGTAATAAGGTAAAAATTTAATTGCATTAATGCATTAATAGCACCATTCACCATATCAACCAAAACAAAAGACTTTTAAGTATAGAGCCTTGTCTTTGTTCATGCCGTTATCACATTTAACTATTTTGACACCTTAATGCCATCCAATAGCATGTTATTAGTTATAGTTTTATGTAGCTAAGTTTAAGTTACTTGAGTATATTCTAAGATTTTTTTTGAAAGCATGTTGGGCGATGAAATTGTTTTTAATCTTTCATACTTTAAATGGATCACGTGTTTCTTAAACATAGTTAAAATTGCTCTTTTCGTTATTTTATGGTTTGGGGTTCCCTAGAAGTTGGCGGAATTTATTTTCAGAAGAGTGTATTAATGATATTTCCAAACCTAAACTTTCAAAAAAATCTCTTTTGAGTCATCTAGTAAATTATGATTTGTATAGAATCGACGTCATAATTGTGGGTGTATTGGAATTTTCTCAGAAGCTCGTGCAGTAAGTTGCCCTAAATCGACGTTTTATAATTAGTTGATATACTATGTGAGTAAAATACCAGTTACTTCTAGCTACATCCTAATCTTGTAATGATCTTGTTTTATTTTTACGCAGATTTATTTTTCTTGAGTCTTAAGCAAGAAGCTTAGGATAAGTGTCTTCTTTTTAAACAGATAGTGCAAAGCATTACTAAACAGAAAACTTAGCAAGCGATGGAATAGAGAATTTTAACTTGTCATTTTATGTTAAAAATAAACAGTTTTAAAACCTTAAAATGGACTTTCCCGTACGCAGAACATCTCTATTTCGAATTGGGTGGCCAAGAAAAAATAAACCAACACATAAATGCAGAATATGTGTTTCATGCGACAGATTTATTTGTTTCAAATGGTCCACCATCGTGCTTTCTCTTGATCCATGGACAGGGTGTGGTGTGTCCTATTCACCTCAAAGTCAATAGATGTCGTCTGGTAGACGTCCCTAATCAGAATCAGTTGAAACCCGATCAATCCGACACGATTTAATTGAGTAATCGTGTTAAAAAAATTCTCAAATAATCCACCATTGTGCCTTTTCATGACCCATGAACATGGTAGAGTGTGTTCTATCCACCTCAGAATCAATAGGTGTTATCTGGGAGATGTTCCCGATCAGAACCAGTCAAAACCCGATCGATCCAACACGATTTAGTGGAATTATCGTGCTAGCAAGAAATTTTATAATGCCAACGACACACATACACACACAAAATGGTTTAAAATCCATTTTTTTTTGTGTTTTTAGGCCGAAAAACGAAAAATAAACGCTAGAAAAAAACTTTTTACACGATTACATTACTTATCCGCATATAGTTGAGTGCGGAAGAGTAATAATGATCAGAGTCATTAGGAATATACCTAAACGTGCTCGTTTCCTCCCTATATACATCAAAAAATTGTGTTTGTCCATTATTGTCAATTTCAAATGTGAAATTTATCTATGCGTGGCGGTTGTTTAATTTTGAAACTAAACTATCTATATCTAATTTTGTAGTACCAAAAACCATGAAAATATCAACTACATATCTGAACTTAAGAAAAATATTCGAACTTTTCCTTCGCTTCCACGTCAAACCCACTGATAAAAAGGTTTACCTATTGCAGTACCCTGGTGTTGTTCAAAATGTTCGTTATTGCATTCGAAACAATTTTGACTCATACAAAGACCAGTGAGTATCAGACCAATATACCATTGACTGATGCCATTTAGTTCCAGTAGTTCCCTGAGAGTTCAAAGTTTGGGGGATAGAAATGCCCGAAAATAATGAACTTACGTCAAAGGAGACCAAGTTTAACTTTCACTGATTAACAGAACGGTGCATAAGGTGAGTTTTTGAATTGTGTATTATTTGTAGACAATATAATCTAGGTACAATCGGGTTCAATGTTTGTAGTATATTTCTTTAAGAAAGGAGTAATAAAGTTACATATTTTCAGTAATATTCATTGAAATTATTTTTGGCAAAGACTTCTTAGATAGTTTTCGGTCAGGGATATTTTCGATTGCATTTATAACTGATTCGAAATAGCACTCTCTGTCTAATATCACAATTTGCTATTCTATTTGATGATTTTTTATGAATCTAAATTAAGGAATTGGGCATTTACTGCAACAAACATATGGTTTTGAAAATCATACAACTGTTTATATTCTAAATTACATTACCTAAGTTTTGTTTTGGTTAATGTATAAAAGAAATCCGGAAAATTGTTTTCAGAAAATAATTGAAATAAAATTAATGGGATTATACGCTGGATAACCACTCCTACGTCTTAAGGTGCCATATGTCACCTTGTCATAACACATAAGCATTTACACCTACAATTAGAATAGCTTATGACCGAGTACCATTAAATGTAATTAAAACGTGCCCCAGTTTCTTGCCGTTAAATACTGTCAGATAAAACCAGCTTTTTTAACTACGGTAATTCCTCTTAAAATATATAAATCATTCTAGCCATTTCTTTCCGCCAATAAAAGTGAAAGTTCAGTTGAAACGTAGGTGTGCTGATCTAAAGGTATCGAGCAAAATAACCATATGTTAAATATTCGTAAGGCACCGCTAGTTCACTTTCATCGACGGCTCGGGTTTTGCGTTGACATTGGAGGAGGATAATTTCTCTTATAGGTTTCAGCAGCTCGCAGAAGAGAGCAGTATAAGATAGCGTTTATTTTGCGTTCACAAAAAAACTGGTTAAAGAAACAGAGGGAAACACAGCAACATCGCATCTGTACAAGCAACCTTTTCGTAGATTTCTTTTCTATTCGCAAATAACGTGAAATCTTTTTTTTTTTTTTTCGTGGATTGTACCGAAAACGAACGAATAATAAACGTACTATTTCAATTTATTTAAATGCAAGTAAATTTGGAAAACCTACATTTTTTTTAAATTCCAGTAATTTCATAAAAGGATCATAGCCAATGTTTTACAAAATACCAATGCATGCCTGGAATACATTTTATAAAAAAAGAGCTTCTGATTTGTTTAATGGCTGTTGAATATTAATAGCAACAAAATAGAATTTGTTGCTTCATACATTGATAAAACCCCTGCTGACAGTTTTCCAAACTGGTATGTAAATCATATAGAAATTCTCTTGTTTCTTATAAAGGGTGGTCCAACCATAATGCACGATGTTAATTGTGAGTCACACCTTAACGTCAAGTTTTTTGCCCAACTTAATTTGACATTTCTTTGTTTCAGTGTTTGACAAATTCAACCATGGAGAGGTACAAATTGAGCAGCGCGTTAAGATTGTTGAAGCCTTTTACGAAAATGGGCGTTCAAATCAAAATGCATTTCGTGCACTTCGTGACTTTTTTGGTCAGCACAAACGACCAAATGTGTCCACAATCGGGAGAATTGTGCGCAAATTTCAGTACACCGGGTCTGTAGAAAATGTGAAAACACCTGTGCATGCTCGCCCAGTTCGTTCTGCGGAAAACATTGCTGTTGTTCGCGATAGTGTAGCAGAAGAGCCGTCAACCTAGACTCGTCGTCGTGCCCAAAAATTGAACATCTCACGAACATCACTGATGCGAATTTTGAATAAAGATTTGAATTTACACGCTTACAAGGTTCAACTGACTCAAGAGCTGAAGCCCACTGACCATTTCAAGCGTCATCAATACGCCAAATGGTTGGTTGAACAGACAGAAGTGAATGGTGACTTTACAAAGAAAATCATCTTCAGCGACGAGGCACACTTTCACCTTAGTGGATTCGTTAACAAGCAGAATTGCCGCATTTGGGCAAATGAGAATCCGCGAGTGATTGTTGAAAAGCCGATGCATCCACAAAGAGTGACTGTTTGGTGCGGTTTATGGGCTGGCGGCGTCATCGGGCCGTACTTCTTCGAAAATGAGGTCGGCCAAGCAGTTACCTTGGTGTTCGCTACCGCGAGATGATAACGGACTTCTTGTGGCCAGAAATTGAGGATATGGACCTAGACGATATGTGGTTCCAACAGGATGGTGCCGCTTGCCACACAGCCAACGAAACAATGGCACTTTTGCGCGAGAAATTCAATGGCCGTGTTATCTCACATCGTGGCGATGTTAATTGGCCGCCACGATCATGTGATTTGACACCGTTGGACTTCTTTCTTTGGGGATATTTAAAAGAAAAAGTGTACGTCAATAAGCCAAGAACAATTGAAGAGCTAAAGGATGAGATTATTCGGCACATTAACGACATTGAACCTCAATTATGTCTCAGGGTCATTGAAAATATGGACCATCGGATAGAGGTATGCCACCGAAGCCGTGGCGAGCATTTGGCCGATATTTTGTTTCACACATAATTGTCATAGATCCTTCTATCATAATAAAAAATATTAAGATAATTCCCTGAAAACTTTTTGTCTTATTTACAATTAACATCGTATGTTTTGGTTGGACCACATTTTACAAAACTTGACACCTGTATAAATGACAAAATCTATAAATTGCCTTACGATATAATTTGATAGTACACAGGGATATTAACTGTTAAAATATGAAACAATGTGTAATCTATGTTTTCTGATAATTAATTTATGTTAATTAAACGTAATAATATAAACCTATTTTCATATCTGGTAAACATAGTTTTCATACTGGACCGAAAATTCATACCAGCCCTTACAGGTGATTAAAATGGGTCAAAATAATAAAAATCAACGTACTTTACGGAGATGGGCTTAAATTGTTTGTTTAGTATACATTCAAGATCAGAAATTTATACAAGTTTATGCCAAAATACCTTTTTAAATTTTGCCAATAGTGATATTATTTTTGAGGTTGTTTAAAACATACGTACTGTTCTTATTTTATAAACTGTCATCATAATGTAGATTTCCAAAAACCTTTAAAATAGAATATCTTCAGGAAAATAAAAATAAGAAGCGAGATGTAGATTTCGCTATTTATTTGAAAAATTAATTCTGAATCATAATATAAAAATAATAATAATGAATAGCTTTTATTAATAAGACAACAATACATAGAGTATACAATTCATAATATTTTGAATACAACATCCTGTTAAAATGTAGAGTTTGGAAACTTAATTCCACTCTTCCAGTCAACTTGGAGTAACGAATTAATTTCACATAAATGCTATAATTAATACATATAGTATATACTATGACAACAACTAGCAATTCGTCAAACAAATCAATTAATAAGGTTCAAACTATGAGGCAGGATGTAAATAATACTAATATAATATAATAATAATATATGTAATATAAAAAAGTAGCAACTGATAAATCACAGTACAAATAACAGGCACAGTACAAATTTAATTTTACGTAAAAAATTTATAAGGCATAACATATATAAACAAATTAACATGTAAGCAATTTGGAATTATGAAAATGAGGGAAACGAAAAAGAAAATTGAAAAATATGTAATATCCTTAGTAGTAATTAATATTTGCAAAAAAAAAAAGTAAATAGTATATTGAATGTTTTGTTCTTTAACTTAAGTTGCGAAAGACAAAGTTTTTAATATTGGATGAGATTTAATATTGGGGATATTGTGCTAGGAGTAATATATGAAAACGAACTCTGATATGCAGACGTCCTGTGAAGAGGATATTTATTTCTCGAGGATATTTATATTGTAGATATCAGACCTATGCGAAATTCTGTTATATAAATATCTGACATTATCTTCTGAATTATTTTATGCAAAAAATAATAGAAGTGCATATTTCTTCTTTGATTTGTATTAAGCCATTTTAGAGTAGAATGGGAATTTATATTAAGCCATTTAGTTTGGTTGAGATTTATTTAAATTTCTACAATCAGAATATTAAACGTGCATTCTAAATTTTTCGAATTTGATGATTTTCAAATATACTTAAAAATGGCCCATGTAACATATCTACATATAATAATTCACTATAACTCAATTGTAAAATAACCAGAGATCCATATAATATAATTTCATTTGTAGTAGAGACGACATTCCTATTGTTATATATGAATTTCATTTTTCCAAAAGATATTTATATTATATGATTGACATGTTACAGCTTAAAGAAAAATTCATGCATAAGCCTAAACTTTTCATTATGCTATCAAAATATAATAATAAAAGCTATGCTTCTTACACTCAAAACTGCAGTCAAAAACTAAACACTAACAATTAGACATCTTTCATCTCTTATATTTCATACTTACAATTATGTACTCACATAATGAAAACAAAGAAATTATATTCTCTTTTCTGAAATGGTTTTTTATGTTTACATTATTGATTAATATTGAAGATATGATTTTCGTGATTTATTTATGTTCATTTCATCCACAGAAATTTACAAATCAAGGCCAATGAAAAATGTTGCGAGTGTTTTTCAAAATAGTTGTAATCAATTGTTGAGATGAAGTTTGCATTTTAAAATTTTCAAACTTAATTTTTCTGAATTTTTAGTATTCACTGTTTACAAAACAATATATGTTACTTAAATCGCAATAGACATTCAATAGACAAGAAACTATTAATATAAAAAACGTTTTTCTCTACATCTTATTGTAAGTTAAATATTTAAAACATACTGTTCATACTATTAATATTTTAAATGTTGAAATAGATTTTTTAAATTGTAGAAATAGAAGATAATTGAACGAAAATATATTTATAAACATTATACTGTTAACATTTTTACTTTGAAACACCTTTAGTTTAAGTTTTGTGTTGAAATAGTAATCCTCAATCATTAAGAATGGATTCCATAAAATATTTTTTAAGTAGCCTCATTGCGGTATACCTATGTAAAATTGCTCGTGGCTGTTGTACGGAAGAGTGATCGAGCGAAAAAATCTCCGGTTTTAGCTACTGGATCTGCCAAGAGACCGCGACGCGGGATCGACCTATAAATTCCATAATAAAAAATATGTATATCAACGTTCAAAAAATAGAACCTCTCGATTTATTGGCTATATAATGGTATTACTAATATAATGTTAACGTTAACATTAATATTATAAGTTTTTAAATATAGATAAATAACTTTAACAAAAAAGAATAAATTTATTTTTATTGTAATACTTTGATAATATGCTACATTTTTATTTAAAATATATTAAACCATAGAAAAGAGAATTTGGTTATATTTATATATGATCTATGCAGAATTCTTTTGCAAAATATGTTCAAACAACCTCGTTATAAAGAAATTTGTGAAACTATGTTTTAAACCCGAATCCCTCGTATACGAAGAACTAATATGCGTATGTACTTATTTTCTTACTCTACGTGTTACATTTTATTCATTAAAATATGGCGCCGTATATTTAAATATTTCTACTGTCCTTTCTTCCGCTTTGTTCTATAAATAAAGAAAAAGCTAATAATTTATTTTGAAAATCGATACGTTTGTATTCTTTATCTAATTTCTGTCAATAATGGTGTAAGTCAAAATATACTTATAGGTTAGTAATGCACAATTCAATTGGATATGTATGTGCAGTCTGATAAGTTAAAATCGATATCACATAATTTTCTTAATTTATAATTCTCTCTAAGTATACCCATCATAATATTTCCTTGGTTTTACTTTCAGTTGTATTTCAAAATTGGAACTTTTTTCTTATATATTTGTTTTTTAAAGTCTATATTAATATTTAACACATATGATGATGTAGTTTATTTAGCTATTAACTTACCCATTAGAAGTAATAGTTACACTACAGTAGGATATTATAGTATTTATTCCTCTTACCTGAAACAAAAAACAAGAAAAATAGAATTAATGATTTACTAATTGAGAGGATATTTAAAAAGTATAGGGTGAATCTTAGAACCCTAGAATATCGGGTAGAATTTTTTTTTTTTCTAAAAATGTATTTTTCCTTGAAACTTTGCGCTCTTTCTTAAGCGCATCGGACTGCTCTGAACGACAGCTGCGTCAAATAAATACCTGCTGGGAAAATACAGTCTAGATACAACCTAATGTGTTACCTTATGATTTCCAACTTTTCCAGTACATAACAGATGTCGTTAAAATATGTTTATGTTTAGTCAGAAGCATTAAAAAAAATGTGCGTGGCCTCGGAGCGAATTAACTACCAAATTAATTGATCAATTAACAATATGGCTTGGCAATACGTCGGAATCCGAACTTTTGAAAACGAAATATGAAAAATTAAATCTGGGCGACTTTATTTTATAAGTTCTCAACCGACAAAAATCCGCAACACAAAAAGTGCTTAGAGTCTTGGTGTTACTAGAAAAAGGCGCAAGCAGCCGATTCCTTAGACACCTTCCATTATAAGTGGCCACCTCCTAAGGAATTTTTTAAAGCCATCAAACCGATTTGTGAGGACCTTAGTCAAGACCAGTTGCTAAACCGTTGCTTGGGAGGCTACACACAAAATAGCAATGCAAGTTTCAATGCTACTGTTTAGAAATTGGCTTCAGAATCTTATTCAAGTGGCAAAGAAATCTTGAATATAGCAACTTATATTGATGTGTTCACTTGTAATGATGGTCTGTCTAATATCCTTCGAATTATGAAAGTTTTGGAGATGGATGTTGGTGTCCAATCATTCAATATTTGTCTAGAAGCCGATGCTAAGCGGATCAAGCACGTCGAGATGTCTGGCATATGCAGCGAAAAGGCACATATAAAATATTCGAGGAAATATAATGAGAAAGAATATTTATATATGGAAAGGCAGCTTTATGGTCTTGGGCTAGCAGATTAATGGTAAAAATTTTTAAACAGTCGGATTTTTAATTTTTTCATGTCTATAATACATTTCAAAATTATAAACGCGTTTTTCTCGAAACATGATTTTTCAAAACGGCACGCAGCATAACTCCAACAATTTTCATACGAATTTTTAACAATATGTTTAAAATAACATTTTGAAGTGGAATACGTAAGGAATTTTCGATAAGTTAATTTAAACATTATTTATTAACAACTGATTGCCTTTTTTTGTCGAAAATATAAGGTATTTTATTTAGACACTCGCTAACCACACAAAAATCAATAATTTTGTGTGATTATTAATATCTGACTAACTATAAATATGTAGATTAAGTGATTTTTTCCAGATTCAAATTTGCACCAGTTACAAGTCTGCGTGCCGCAGAGCGCCTTAAGTTCGACTTGTCTCGCGAGAATGGCTCCAATGCGGCCATTTTTAAATATTTTTTGATAATATTATTTTGTATTATACTTAAATACATGCCTAATTATCTTATTACCTTTTCTTCCACCCAAAAAAAATTGTCAAAGAAGCCCTTTTTCTTAGCTTATTACAGTGGTCTTATCCTTTAAACTAATAGAATATCTTAGAAATTGTGTTTAATGCTTAATTCTAGTTGTTTAACAGGAACCCAAATACGGCCCTGTTCTCACAAGTGGTTAGTACCCTGTAAGGTATTAATTGTAATTTATTTTAAACCGTTATATTTCATTGTTATGAAGATATTGTGTTGTTTAATTTAAGTAATTTTTATTCTATAAACTAATTTTATTCACGCAACCAAACCAAATTTCCGAATTCAGTGAACTAAAAAATATATCTGTTAACTACCATTAGAATTTTATGTTAAACATCGATGTATTTTAGATGGAATAATTTTTAACCAGAACAATTATTTTTATATTTACATTAAACATTAAAAACAAAATAGGATCATTTTTTGAAAATATCGTGTTATAATTGAAATTAACTACCGCGTATTTCATATCCATTTCATGGATTATCATTCCAAGAAAAAAGACAAAGGAATTAAGAACCGAACACCAAAAATAAATACGTTTTAAACACTGTGAAGTGTCACAGATACCATTCTCACTTTCTACAGAGGATATTTATAAAATAAATATCCCATAAAACCTACAGATTAGTCGTCAAAATTATTACGTAGTACGTTTATATTTAAAAAAACCAATAGCTTTAAAAATATGTAATAATTATACACTGCGGCATAATAGTGGGACTTAAATAAGTAAAAGTAATGCGTTCGACGGACCCGTGGCGTTCCACTAAATGTGTAATTAAATTATTAAATTTTTCACGCACTTTCTATTTCGTTATTGTCTGACGTCATGAATAATTATTAATTTTGAACCTCGCAGCGTTATATTTGCATAGAAGTGTCATGGAGTCTCTTTTTAATTAAGTACTTTGATATATCAACAGTAAGTGTCATACGAAGGGTTTACGGGTTTTTACTTCATTATGTAGTTAGGCGTTAAGTTTTTAGGTTATTAAATATAGAATATAGATTGCAATTGAGTATTTACGAAAGTTGCGTAATTCTCACCCGCAATTGCAAAATTTTTTGTTCGTATACTCGTTTTTAAATTACCTTTCTTTTGAGAAAATAACACGTAAATTAAATAGAAATTTGCAACATTTCTATATTAAGTGCAGTAACGAATAAAATGGATACGTGTTGTATTTTAGACTACTAACAGACTATTGTAGTTTTAGAGTGGACATTATATTAAATGTCAATTTAAACAATAATAATAAAATAATGAACACCTACACTTACCTATTACTCAAGGATTTCTAAAATAAGTGGGCACAAACTGCTACAAAATTTTTGGGTCGGAATCATATTTTGGATGTGTCGGGGGGTTCATTCATTATCAATACAATCAATACAAAGATACAAGCATATTAACATAAACACAATTTACAAAAGAAATTAGTAGTACATTAGGTAATAACGTAAAAATATTAATAAAATTATTTAAATTTTGTTGAAAGTTCCTCAACAATCTTATTCAAATCCAAGCTTTTAGCTATTCTTTTTTTCTCTATATTTAGTACAGCTAAATTACTTAATCTCTCGTGTTTGATTTTATTTTAAATAGTTTTTTAACCTTTTCAGGCGTGAAAAGGTCTTTTCACATGCCACACTTGATACAGGAATTTTGATACACATTAAACATAATTTATAAATCTCATTGAATGCCAATCTGTATTTATTTGTCATGTCGGATAGCTGTAAAATATTCTTGATTGTAACACTTTATTCGTTTTCAAATTTTGAAATAGTAGTAGTCAAGATGTTATATTTATATTTTGTTTCATATTGTAATTTTGTAGATAGTAAATATTTTGGGTGGGCACTGTTACTGATTGGGTGGACACGTGCCCACCCAGACCCCGCCCCTGGCGCCGTCACTGGTAATTGGTCATGCGTTACAAATATTTTATTGCAATTTGAAATTAATCTTAAAACCGTATTTCTTTCTAAAAATATAATTACAAGAAATAGATACAAAATCAGGAAATATGAAATACTTTTAGAAAAGGGACACGGAGAAAGAAGTTATCATTTCCGGGGGTTGAATTTTCGATGGATAAAAAAACAAGCACTTCGTAAACACAACTTTATGAATAATTTGTATTGCATTAGATAAATATAATATTTTAACTTTCGTCCTAGGAAGGGACCGGAACCATCTTTGCAGCACAAAAATAGGATACCAATTTTCTATAAAGGTATATAACGTTAATATAATGTTTTATATAATGTAATTGAAAACGTATATAATGTAATTGAAAATATTAAGTATGTAATAATTCTGTATTCAGAATGAAGTGTAAATTAATTTTCAGGGCAAAAAATAGGGGTGTCATTTGAAAAAAGTGGGGGGTGAAAGTTTATAATTTTTTGGTACAGTTTAATAAAATAATTTTTGGTTTGCCTGTCTATTTTATCAAATACATATATTGGCTGTAGACGGAGATACATAAACGGGAATATCGGCTGTAAAATACATTCTGGGACACTGGGTATAGGTACTTGAAATAATCAAACTTTTAGTTTTCTGTAATTTTATAAACGTCGTAATAGTGCAATGTAAACATGACAATTTGAATCTATAAATAAACAATACTAGGCATCCGTATGTTTAAAATCCATTTTTGATTCATTTCAATAAGGTTGATAAGACAACAACCACCAATGTCCTTATATTACAGTTTTAACGGACTCTGCTTTAGAATTATATCATAATTATTTCTGAAGCTTAGTGTCTATTGATATCGTAAAAGTATTTTAAACAATCAACATGTTGCATATAAATCAATTATTCTCACAAAAAAGTGTTTCACCCCGTCTTCATATTCAAGGGTTGCACAGTCCAAATTTTCAAAGACAATTCTGTGCAATTCACCTTATTTTTCAATATCCTGTGAATTCATTTCACTTAATAAATATTTTAAAAATAATTTTTTTGCGGACAAAACTCGTTTGAAAAATCTTATAATGATATTATAGTATCAACAGTTCTATATAATGGAGAAAACTATATACTGAGTCAGTGTCGTCAATTTGACTACACAAAATATTTTCGAGAAAACTGTTTTTCATCGTTTCTTTTTTGTCAACGTGTATACTTAAACTACACTTACTTACTAATACTTACTATTCATTAAAGATTTTCTAGTCAACAAGCATATACACTACGAGTGTTCGACATCGCGTGCTCCAAAATTAAATCGTACAAGTCATATTCCTTTTCATATTTACAAAAGAATAGAAAAACTATACAAAATGTGGTAAATACAGGTACAGAATTTCATCAAGTAATCACAATCGTCACGTAAAACATTTTTATTTATTTTTGTGTTCTATCTAGACAAGGAATACAAAAGTAGACTAATTATTAAATTGAAACCATCACATTTTGTTAACATTCAAACTTCTTTTATTTTATTTGAATAAAAAATTAGAACTGAAATTGTATGGAGCTCTAACATCTCATTTTTTTATTGGAATATCCTATATTTTATCTATAAAATTTAGAGGAAAATATACTCCACTTGGACAAAAGGGACAAAGGGATATTTTTGCAACATGGAACACAAAAGGAACAATTTAAAATTTAGAAAAATAAACTCCTTTTTTTATTAATTAATTGTTAACGAGTTGCCAGGTATAGAAGTGCCGATTAAAAAAATGTAAAAACGTAAATACCGGTCTTCAATGTCTATCCATACATATCTACAAAACTATTAGAGATAGTATATAAACTATATATGTGTGTTTGAAACAAGGGAAAACTGTTATATCCATTTCCAATATACCTACATTAAATATTAACTGTATTTTATATCACACTATATCTTACTGTGTTTTGCTTTATATATTGAAAATTTTCACACCATGATACTTTCTAAGGGTATAATAATACAAATATTCGTAAGAAAAAACGTTGAACTCGTACTTTTACTTTACCTCTGCTGAGGAAGGGTGGCATTTATATTGTAACATCATCCGCTGAATAATTCATATGAGTGTTAATATTATTATTTTTCTTCCCATAATTCAATTCAAAAACCGCCAAATGGCGGATAATATATATTTGACAGCAACCGTCTACTATAATAAAGACGTTTCTACTATGTCTAGACTACTGTTTCTAAGAATGGATTATTTTTTGTTTTGTACAGAAGAGACAAATCACTCTACTTATGTAATATTGAATTATCATTAAACTGCATCAGTGAAGTAAACACTGATTTGTTTATAGTCAGTGGAAATCATATCAGTGGACGTCACTTTTGTCGATCAGGTCAGATCAAGTGCGATTGTGGCTTCCTGTATCCACTACAATTTGTCTGGATTCCTACTTAGTTATTAATTGTCAAAGAGAGCTTATTCCTTCGCAATTGGCAATCAAATGGCGTCACTTCATTTATGACATCATTATAAATAATTCAGTGTTTCTATTAAACGTTACTTATATTTAAATTATTTATAACTATTAAGTGCACAAAGTAACAAATGCAGATAATAGGTTAAGTACACACACTCCTTTATTGGTCATTTGTTTATTTTAGTATATATTTTAGAAGTATTGTCATACTATAAAACATACCAGGGCACATTTAAAGAAATTTTGCATTACTTCTATTAAAAAAAAATAATTTATTGATTAACAAATAACGAAAATAAAAAAAAAAAAGAATACCACCTGGATATCACGATACCGCTACTCTGTATATTATTAGTATTTAAATTAAAAATATGCTATGATAGAAAATAGTGATTCAATCTAATTGTCCTCCAAGAATCTCGATTTATATTATTTAGATTTTTATCTTTCAGACTCTCTTAAAAATCATATTTATTTATTTATTAAAGAACCGTGAGGTGATTGAAAAAACTGAACTACAGAAATAAGGAGTTCATCCTCCAACCCATCTGCAAATGCCTTATATAATAAGGACTAAACAAATTAGGTCAAAACAGCTATTCTACTGGCTATATGCCAAACGCCGAGCGCTGAATTACATGACAAAATTTGTCGTATTTTTGTCTAACAGAGTTAGCGCTAAAAATACAGTGATTTTTCCAAAACCACGAGAAAGATGCAAAGTGTTACCTATCTCAGGATATCGTTAACTGCAGACCGGTTTCGACATTTCTATCTTGGGTCTCGTCAGTGTAGTGTAAACGAGTATACCTTCTAGACGTTGCTACGTTCCACCGCAGTAGAACGTACCAAACGCCATCTCTTGGTAGTTTCGAACATGATCTCAAGATGATCTCAAGTTTTTACTTCAATTTAGATTGTTCGACAAATGTTGTCATGTAATTCAGCGCTCGGCGTTTGGTATATAGCCAGGAGATTAGCTGTTTTGGCCTAATTTGTTTAGTCCTTATTATATAAGGCATTTGCAGATGGGTTGGAGTATAAACTCCTTATTTCTGTAGTTTGAATATTTCCCTCTGTGTAGTAAAACTTTGCATTATATTGATAAAAAACTAAAGCTTTTTAGTATAGTACAGTTTATAAAAATGCAATAGTATTATTACACAAGAAAAGATTACAGTGACAAAATGGCAGATCCGATTTTTTAAGAACATACTTATATGAAATGTATAAAATGTATATATGTATATATGTAAGTCGTAGAAATGCAAGTGTTTAAGTTGCGCAGTTTAATTAGCTGTATAAAATCCTATACGATTTTATATACTTAATTATTTATTATTTTAGTCCCGTAATAAAAATGGATATTCCAATACACATTTAACTTTCCACCTGGTATACGGGTTTATATAACTTGCCAAAAAAGAGATCAAAATTCTAATCGCATTTCAAACTTCACTCAACAAAGGACTGTTTATCATTATCAAACGAGGAAACAATGTCCTACCTATAAATTTCTCTGCGTGTTGAATACTCGACTAATTCACCACAATCTTAAACAGCTACAATACATTTTGGGAACTTTCACTTATAAAGATTTTGTAAGCAGTCACTTCATAGATATAGGCACAACTTTTCCATATTAATATCATAATCGCTCGACCAATTTTATTTTAAAGTAATGCAATAATCGAAAATCTTTGTACGAATAGATGATCTACGATATCTATCGAGCGGGTGTCGTAATAATATCTATAATAAAAAAATAATTGTCACTCCATCTGCACATTCAGATGAGTTATTCAGTTGTATAAAATAAAAATAAATTGTATCGTAAAAATAATTCAACCGTAATCGACTGCGGAAATTTAACAGGCTTACACTTTAACCACGATTCTGGTTTTTAGCTCTTGTTTGAAGGAGTTTTTTTCCGGTTATGAACTTAATTTCTATTCCTTTGACCAATAACACTCATTTTGAGGAACAATCTATACAATTTATGTGTTTAACAGTTTAATTTTGTATTTTTAATAGTTGTCTCAGTCATTGCCGTGGAAGGGCAGTACTTTACTGTCTGCGAGCCTGTGGTTAAAATGTACCGCAATCATCGTTAAGTCACCACAGTGAATGGGGAATTTAATCTATTAAAATCTTAAAATTAAGCTGACATACTTTCCATATTAAGCACAGAGCTACTGGTTTAATCAATTTTTTGCAGCGACTTTTGCCTTTTGAGGTACCGAATCCTCGAGAGAAAAGCTTAGTTTTTAACAGTTCTGATTACTTTTTGATAATTACAGTACACGGAGAAAAAGATTTACTTACCAAATTTTAAATCGTTACTAATAAATTGACAGTATGTTTAACACAATTTAATCCACATATTTGAATTGAATTTAATTTGAAAGCGTCAAATTGTATGAAGAAAAACTATGTACAATTACAATTTTATATAAAAAAATTTGCAACATACTGTTCTCCACGTAACCATCTTGGTGACAGTCTTGCGTTTAAAAACAAGGCTATAATGGCTTATCGAAATAGACAGACTATTGGATAGTCCCAGTTGTAATGCAATTTGCCACATTTTAGTCCAAATTTGTTTTTGTTAATGTTAATTAGGTATGTCTTTCGGCGAAATTTGTTCGCATGTTTAATTTTTTTTTCAATATTAATTTCTTGTTGTAATATTTCTATTCGACGTAGCAAAGTATGAAAATTAAATTACAGTAAGTAATATTAATATCACTTGGTAATTGATAAACCATACCAACACAAATACCCACATGAGGCACTCTATTACTAAAATACCGAGACTGATTACAAGTCACTAAATACTACCCAACTTCAGCCTCACTATAACCAAGCCCGAAACCCAATAGACGATTTGCATGAAACTTCTATACGCCTGAAAATATATTTTTTCTGTCATATAATAAGTACTTAAGAAGAATATTATAGTCATTTTTCATGAAAATCTGTAGTTTTTGCATAATTAATAAAATTAATTCACTCATTTATGTAAACAAAGTCATGTGTTCGAAAACGCTAGTCTGATTGGTTCACGTCACTGTATGGGGAAGTATCCCAATCGTCACTGTTTTGATTTGGTTTAGTGCTAACAGTTTGTAAAATCTGTAACAAGTGCGTTTTATAAAGTGCCTAACGGTATGGAGCCGATAAAACACAAATGTTATAAGTATTGCATCGTGTCAATGTGTACAAATACTATGGTATCAACGCCCGAAAAATTGTTCTTCTCGAATCCCAAAGAGGAAAGAATGCGGAAGAAATGGTGTGTAGCAATCAAAAAGGGATAAAAGGAAAAATATAAAGCAATCAAGTTCGACACCCCTATATTGCTGCGAGGATCATTTTATTGTGAGTACCTAATAACATTTATTTGTTTTGGATGTATTTGTACATAACCCCACTTTCACGTTGTATGCTGTTTTCATATTACTTGCCGCACGGAATATTTAGAAAATGTCTATTTTGGAGGTCATTAGATATAGATGCTTAAATAAGATTTACATTTGAATTTTTTTTACAATTGGAGGAAGACATGTAAAATTACTGGCTGCAAATGTACAGAGGTTAAGTTTGAAAAGGGGCATTCTACCTCATATTTTTAGCTGCCAGAGAGAACCAGTACCTGAGCGACAAACTGGGGTGAAACGCAGACGACTGCAAATTATTCAGTAGGCAGAAAGTGAACTAGTTGCCTTCAGTTCAACGGTTTGCGACTCTGAGCTGCCTAGTACGTCAGCTTTCCTTGATCTTCCAAAGGAACCTCTCTTGAATGTTTGTGAGAGTTCAAATCAAGATAAATCTACCCAAGTGAAGAGTAGAGCTCAATATAGAAGAAAGAGCACCAGCGCAAAACCTAATCAAGCCAATGCATCCATTTCTCCATTAAAAACAGTTACGATTGACATAGCCACATCACCAATAAAAATGCCACAAGTAAAGCGACAATTACACCTTTCGTCTGAAGAAGGAAGTTCAGTTTCATCTAAAACAGATACCACAAGTGAAGAATACAGCCAAAGTAGCCAGACTGAATATGTAACCGACGAGGAGGAAACAGAAAGCAGGTACAAACAGCGCATGTTGGACTGTGCACTGTTTTAGTTCCTCTAATTTCAATACCCACGAATTGTGAATTTTCCCCTAGAAAAGAAAACATGGTCAAGGAATCAATCTTTGGCAAGTTATCAGATTGTTATTGCACAAATCCACTGTCTGTTGCCATAGTCTACACACAATTTTTCAATATTAATAATAATAAATAGATTCGCATACCGAAAAAGGAATATTTAACGAAATTACACTAACCGCCCATCTATCTCTCAACAAAATAATATAAAGTGACGTCACGCGACAGCCATTTGCATGTCTCTAGCCTCTGCCTGCATGTCGATCCTCTTGTACCCACAAACAAAGACAAATAATAACTATACTAAATATCCTACAGAAAAACAAAACAACAAAATAGCGTTTAAATAAAATCTGTCAAATAATAGTTAAACAAACAACAATAAAATCCAGTTTCCTAAGCAGGTCTTTACCGTTTCCTGTAAAGTGAAATAAAACACCCATACCCTATACATAAGCAATTAAAATATATATCCTTTACAGCTAAAAGTACAATTAAGGAAACATTCTGTAACGATACTGAGGAATAAAATGATGGACTTAAATAATAAAACCCATATACACAGGAGGCCAGGAACGTCGACGGGGTGGACTACTACTACTGTAGCGATAGTCTGTAACTACGCTCGTCACCAGTAAAACTCTAGGCGTATTATAATATGTAATACCCATTATCATATAAGTTTATTTCATCTCTATTTGCTAAATATAAAATTCCAAACGGCTCATGTCTCATACCGTGGCTTGTTTTTATGGTTAGACCCAGGTAGACTGTTCCGTTTATAGGCAAGATAAGAGAATTTTTTATTTGGCAAATAGCGATGGAATGAATAGTACTTACTTAGGTTCAGAATCAATGTACCGAAGATCAGAAAATAAAAGGTTTTAAATGAATGATAAGAATCGAATGCCCAAATTTAATATAAAGAACTAATAAATTTACCTCACTACTTTGGACAGTAATAAATGTTCCCAAGAACAACAAATATCAGAATAACAATCTTTTATTGAGTTGTTACAGCTTATAATCGTAGTAAATAGCGTGTAATAAAACCAACATTTGTTAACTAGGTTATTATATCAGGAAATACAATTAATACTTGATACGCTTTACGATACGGCAAACAATAACAAAACGTTTCAACCAATAATTTATTTAATAATTATGTTTCTTGGTATTTAATTATCGTATTCATAGTTAGAATGAGAACTGAGAAGTCCTTCAGACGTACATACAACAGTAGACAAATTCAATAACATTCGTAATAATACAGATATGTGAGAAAAAATGTATATCCAGCAATTATGTTCAAAGGTAAAAAGAATATTCTGGTGTATGTTTTTTAATAGGAGGGACATATTTAATGTTGAATATTTTTGTCATTTTTCGGACCATCACTTACTTCGAATTGCAATTTTTTATCGACTATGACGGACAAAAAAAAAATAGAATTTGTTCAATATATCTTAATATTTTTAGATACCTACCTCCTAACAATCTAAAGACTGAAACTTTAACAAAATCAATCTTTTAAATTTTCAGAACAAAATAAAATAAACACAACTTTAACCCAAAATCGAATAATATACGAGGGTGGTCTGAAAAGTTTCCGACCTTAACATGAAGATGATAGTACTCGTAAACAAAAGCTAGGGAATATGTATGCGTATCTTCTGAAAGGTACTCACCAAAATTTCAACCATTTTTAACGCGCAGTTGTTGTTTGACAATCGTTTGAGTGAAGTCGATGTGAGTGTTTTTATGAAAATGGAAAAAGTCGAGTATCGAGCTGTCATTAAATATGTGTTTTTGAAAGGCAAAATACGCCCACGCAAATGAAAGAGGGGTTGGACGCTCTGTAGGAGGACTCTGTACTATCATTTAAATATTAGGCAGCTGAATTTAAACGTGGCCGTACCAGTTTGAGAGACGATGAACGTTCGGAACGTCCAAAAACTGCAACCACTAACGATAACATGGCTCAAGTTCACCAAATGGTGCTAGACAACCGTCGAATTAATGTGAGACAAGATACCAGAGGCTATGAATATATCCAAGCAACGTGTGTATTATATATTGAATCAAGATTTAGGCATGAGAAACTTGTCCGCGCGTTGGGTGCCATGTTTGCTCACGTTAGACCAAAAACGTGTTCGAATGAACATTTCCAACGCTCTGTTAGTGCAGTTCAGGCGCAATAAATCAGAGTTTTGGCGCCGATTAATTACTGTAAATGAAACTTGGATACACAGTTATACCCTAGAAACAAAAATACAGTAGAAACAATGGACTGCGAAGGGGGAATCGGCTCCAAAAAAAAAAAAAACAAAAACTGTTTTTTCGTCTGGGAAAATGATATCGACTGTTTTTTGGGGCATGAAATCATCTTTATCGATTACCTTCAAAAAGGAGAAACCATTACAGGAGCATACTACATCATTATTTGACACGATGAACGCAGAAAATTGCGGAAAAACGGCCACATTTGAGAAAAAAGTTTTCCATCTTTGGCAATGTGCCGTCTCATACCTCAGCGGTAACCATTGCGAAAATCCACGAATTAAGGTTTGAACTGCTTGACCACCCTCCTTGCTCACCATATATGGGCTATATATGGTGAGCCTTGACTTTGTTTTGTTCCCTAAACTAAAAGTTGCGCTCGGAGGACAGATATTTTCACCTTCCATCCATCCTTCGTAAACAATTATTTTGCAAATAAAGACGCCGAGTACTATTTGGACGGGTTAAAGAGATGGAAGCATAGCTGCTGGGAGAAATGTGTAGAAAGACAGTTTTCCTAATAAGGAGATTGATCGAAGAGGAGCTATTAAGCGGTCCGCTATATCCCGAAATTTTACTTTGGCGGACTGTTTTGGTAAGGCTACGTTAAATTCAAGGCATATCTTACTATTTAACGCTGAAATGCACACAAGCTAACCTTTTACAAGAATTTTAGTTTTGACTTGAACTTTGTCAAGGGATGACAGACAATTTGAATACTTAATTTAACGGTTTTTGGTTTGTATTAATTATTATTCTTCAGTACAACATTGTTCTCATTAATTTAAATTAATCAATATTTATTTAAATATTTGTTGTTTCTCGAAGCAATTGTCATCTAATCTATCATAAAATTTAACTCATTATACGTTGCCATTAAAAAAACTGTCGGTGATGTCATAAATGTAACAATTATAACATAATAAAAAATATACGTGCCTATAGCAAAAACTACTCGCCTAAAAAAAAAAAACAAAAAACAAAATAGACATGCCCGCACATCTTATTCTTACATACCCGGTAACGATGTTATCGAATTTGTTCCAACCTTTACGTACTCACTATATGATTATGTCAATTCATTTATTTTTCATTTTTAATTTGCCTGATAATGAATTTAAAAAAATGGGAGACCAGTTTCTGTGAACACCGAAAATTGGCCACCGGGGGATGATTAAAACTTACTGTACTTTGAAATTAGTTTTGATCGTCTTCCGATGATGCCAACTTAGTTGGCGAAACGTATGTCGAGAAACGTGTAATCTTGCGGTATTCGTAGAAAATTGGTCTCCTCTTTTGTTACTGCATTCAAGATTCCAGCCCAATAATAATGAGTTGCTTATTATTCGGTCTATAGTAGGGCTATATCCAGACAGATATGTGTATAAAGAATACAGGCTAATACACTTTTCTTAAATAAATTGTAATATATGTGACTAAAAAAACGCTTTATTCCACGTGTGTATATATGAATATATATTCGTGGTATTCCTAATATCTTGATAAAATAAGCAAATAAGATTGATTTATGTATTAATGCAATATACAAGATAATCAAATTTGAAACGATCTGGTACTAGTAATATAACTTATTAAACTAAATAATTTTACGAAAAGTATAAAGAAAAATATATTTTTTTGTATTAATATAATTAATAAATACGCCTCAGTAGTCCATTGCGCCTGCGCCTGGTGCGACCAGAGGTACGGGTCCAGTTCATTATTCGTATACAACTTTAGGTTACAATACCTGGTTTTAGCACAGTTTTTCTGTTTTATTTTAACTCTAATACATCCTATAAGCATAAAATTACTAGAGTGAAATTATATCGGTAGAAACTCGACGTGTTATTTTGTTTTAAAACGTTACAGTGAGTAATAAAAACATTTGCCTTTTCTATTCTAATTCTTCTCTTCCACGTGTCATTTTCAACTCCATTTATATCTTTCACCGATACAGTGTTTCGTCAAACTCTGTTGTTTTCAAAATTAATTAAGAAGCTCTTACTGGAAAGTATAACAAGTACTACATTCTATAGACAAGTTAAAATGTCAAATTTGTATTAATAAACGTACAAATTTTAAAGACAGGAACCGATGTGAAAATGCAAGTAGAACGCAATTGTCATATTTAACTTAATTTTCATTAAAAAATATTTCATAAATGAACACGAAGTTTAAAAATTTGTTCCTATAATATTTTAAATATGTTCTACAACTCCAGATAGCACATATATGATATCTGGTGGAACTACCACCTTTTGACAATGTACAACGTTACTCAACGTTATTCAGCTGAAACGTTCCTAAACGTTTCAACGTTAACTGATCTCAATTTTAAATTATGTATTATAGTGTCCCTATTAACACACCTGATAGTATTTGGTATGTTAAGATGTACCTTGGATTTAACATAACTCCATAAAAAATAGTCTAGTGAAGATAGATCTGGAGATCCAACTGGTCGTTCGATAACTCCTCTGGTACCAATCTACTCATTGGGAAAACAGTGTTTGGGTAATCACACATAATTCATGAATAAAGTGGTAGCGATTCATTATGATGTGAAAGTGAGGGGTGAACCGAGTTTTTGTAGCACCTCCAAATATTTTTCAGGAGTCAATACGCCGTTAATAAAAAATGGTCGTAAAATTATTATGGTACCAACAATTCCTGTGCACTCGTTGACTTCCTATCGAAACAGCGAGTATCCTCTATTGTCCAGTCAGGGTTATCAGTGGCCTAATAGCTACAATTTTGCCTATCCACTGAGTCATTTAAACAAGGACAGGCATCGTCAGACAAGACAATCTGGTTTTGGAATTGAGGACTACATCACAGTAGTATTAATTCAGAAAATTTTGGAGTGGAACTCGTCTTCCAAAAATTTTAAACCTATTTCGCTATTTATAGGTGCAACTTATTAATTATTTTTCAGGCATTTCAAGACAGATGACTGACACACTGCAAGCTCCGATGCGATTTAGCGGGTTGGCTGATGAAGCTTTTCTTACACAGATTGTAACACATCTACCTTCTGGAACAGCAGGACGCCCTTTGGCATAATTGTCTCACAGTAAAAAAAAATCTTAATTTTGCTTCTGTGTTACTTGTAGTTGAGCATGTAACAGCATGCCTATTATTAGATAACTCGCAGTCTTCACATGCCCACTGTATACAAATTATTAGTAATAATTTTGTGTAACAATATATGAATGAACTTTTTTCAAATTACCAGTAATAATGAATATATGAATGAACTTGAACTTTCTTTTCATAGATACAATAATAAATTCTGTGGTTTTTAAAAATCCACCTGTTTGAGTAATTCTTAGTTACTTACTTTATAACTATTTTATAAAACTCATATTTCATTCTACAGACAGACTGTAAAATTTAAGACGTCATTATCAAATAATAAATTAATCAAGTAGGTATATTTTCTGAAAATTATGTTTATGTTACGTTGTTTGTGATTATCAGAGATCACTATCACTCTTTATTTTCGTGTAATGCTAATTTAATGTCATTTTTATCTAGTTAAATCAAACAAGCTGATTAGTGTATTACTTTTATTTCGGGAGGTTGTCGATTTTAATTCTAAATGGTAATCTATACCATTTAGAATTAATATTATTTTTAGAAACTAATACACCTGCATTAGAAACATTTTCTAGCTGGCTTTTTCTACCTCTACCGAATTGGTTGAAGATATACCTTTAAAAGATACAACCGCGGTATAGTAGTCTTTATATGATTCTGGAATTCATTTGGTTCACAAACATTATTTATAAATTGTACCTAAAAATATTGAGTGCATTTGCCACTAATGATCAGCTTTCATATCATTTTCATCTCCTGTATTTTCTGGAAAGTCTTGAAGATTATAGCAAAGTGTAAATGAAACTGTTTTGCCAAGATTGAGAAAACCGGACGCCAATATTGAAAGAAGGTGGAATGAAAATTGATACCAAAGAGAAATATACCACCAATGATAAAGAAACAGGAAAGTTGCATACAGTGCACAGAAGTTTTGAAAACAAGGAAATGCATTGGTTTCAATGAATACGAGTATACAACATTGTTACAGGAGATGATACATGGATATATTCGTATGAACCGGAAAGCAAACAACAGTCTACTCTTTGGGTGGTTGAAAATGAATCGAAACCCACTAAAGTGGTTCGTTGATGGAGCACTTCCAAGAAAATGATCGCATGTTTCTTCGGATGTACTGGACACGTCGCAACCATTCCTTTAGAGGATTAAAGAACTGTTAATGTTGAATGATATACAATAATTTGTTTTCCAATGGTCTTCGATGAAATACAGAAAAACAACAAAAAACGGCGCATCATTCTTCATCACGATAATGAATCCAGCTCCCATACAACACGTCAAACAACTGAATATTTGAAGGAGAAAAATATCGAATTAATGTCTCATTGCCCATATTCACCCAATTTATCACCTGACTT